>NW_022261403.1:68266-81753 GCF_009602425.1 Actinia tenebrosa
CGCAGCGAACACTTATGGTGCAGTAGCAGTAGCAGTAGCAGTAGCAGTAGCAGTAGCAGTAGCAGCAGCAGCAGCAGCAGCAGTAGTAGTAGTAGTAGTAGTAGTAGTAGTAGTAGTAGTAGTAGTAAGGTGATACTAACAGCCCAGCCTTACTATGCATGATTGAGCAGAGGTTTTAGTTGAATCACATATACAGCACTGAACCAAGGTCAAGTTCATGGAACGAACAAACTTCCGCTTTCAGAAAAATATTTCCAAAATAAGTAGTAAATATGGGTAAAGATAAGTAAATATATAGAGAGTCAGACTTGGTAACAGTCTTGATTCATTCACGCCAAGCAACTCAAAGCTTTTCATTTTAATTTTAACGAACTATTTATAAGAATTATAAATTCTTGGAAAACTGGTCTGAAGTATATTTCTGATGATGAAGCAGTTTTAAGTTCTACATCGTGTTCAACTTCAAGCTTTCACTTTCAGTAAGTACGGGTTGAACCATACATAATCGAGTCATTATTACACGAGAACTTGACAAATAATTGGGGATTTAAACTTAACGTCCCATAGGGAGCGAATTGAAAAACCACTTCTAAGATTGTTTTAATGTATTGTTGCCCTACATTTGAAAAACTTTTTTGCCTACTGACCGCTGCGCGATCAATTCGTAATACTGATAATACGAAGTTTATTAGTTTATTACCTATTATTTGAATGTGTTGCAATAATTTATTTTAACAAAGATCATCTTTCGTAATATTTCGCCGAAAAAATGAAACTGTGACGTTATCAGAGGCGCACGCATTGTGTTATGACGAGCAAGCGTTATGACGATTAATGGAACGTGATATAGCACAACTCACTCATCGATAAACTCTTTTCGAGATGGATTTTTGAGATGAGTCATTTTGAAAACAAAAACGCGTATTGATCCAACAAAACGGTTGTCTAAAACACACGTTTTAATCAAATACAAATTATAGTCAATTCTTTGGGCATTAGCTTACTAGTTACTTCCGGCTTCGTTTGGCTCAATGCATTTGTCACACCTGGTATTCATGCATTTCGAGTTTCACTTTCCTTGCATTTCGCAACTTTTACCTATTAACTTTAAATACTTTGAAAAACTTGGTCATAACTCTTATAATACGAATTGCCAGTCAATATGAATGAAGCGAGTGAACACTGAAATCGAATCTGGTTCTCACTTGGCTTAACGAAGATAGTTGCATTATCAGTTCTTCGTACTGATTGAAATGGTCTGCTGAATCTTGCTTGAAATAATTGGTTTTTTAGTTCCATTAGTCGTTATAAACAAAATATTACGGCCCTTAGGAACTACCGAACCTTTTATATTGCCGAGGTTATCACACAAGAGTTACGCCACTAATTTGTATAACGTGTACGTAGTGGGGGGACTATACTTGTAATAAAAGCGAGGATTTCAGCTTTGTGCCTTTCAAATCACATCATTTTAATTGTTTTTATTTGTAGCTTCCTGTAGCTCTGAAACCGTCAGGGATAGAACTATAAGCAGACAGTCTCATCTCTAATACAACCGGTTCAGTAGTGTACGACAATAAAACCCAGTGCGAACTAGGCACAGTTAACCTGAGGCAGTCTTCAGTAAAGCATACAAATACATCCAATGCTGAGCTTTGAAGATTGGAATTGGATAAGTGAGTAAACAATTAATCAAAGACAAAGAACGAAGAGTTCTTCTTACTGCATTTCTCATTCAAACCGCTAAAAAGGTAACAGTAGATTGTTTTTGTCAAGAGTTTTAGCGAGTTTATCAGTGAGTTGTTTGAACAGCTAACGCAAGTCTTTCAGTTCAAAGAAAGGTTTCAGTCGGTTCGTGATGGTGAATCATTCCTCGTTTCAAACAAGATAATTTCGCTTTACTTTTGTCTCTTATCTATACAAACTTTTCAGCTGAAATGAGTACATTAGTACCATCAAGTCTGCAACATTTTGTTAACTCATTGTGAGGAGCTGAGAAAGCAAAAGCTACAGCTAATCCCGTCAGCTGATCTTGAAATTCAGTTAGACATATGGGAGTCAAACATTTGATGATTAGAAGCAAAACTGCTTATGGTATGCACTACGAAACCTCAGTCAACCTTCAACGTCATATTTTAAATAATGTCGTAAAAGTGTGGTATAACGTGTTACCAAAATAAATTAAATCGTCCCTCGCTCGGAACTCACTGACTCGGTCAAATCCGGCCTAACATATCGGGCACTCGTGCTAAATCATCGCCGTAAAATGAAATTGGTCATGAGTATTCTTGGGTTTAAATAAAAATACTGAAATATCTCATAACAGCTTCACTATRTAATAGTTAATTTATCCAAAGGTTTTCTTTATGTTTTTGGCTTTAGTTTAATACAATTGAATGATTCTATACTGATGAGCCATTGGTACTACGTGATCTACACAACCCTCAACGGAAAAACACAGGAACGCCGGACAGATTACCCAAACATTAGGGAATTTATTATTGTCATTTGTGCTTAGTAAAATTGTGGTAGCAGCTACAAATTAACTTCAACGACACACACTTGCAAAGAGTTTTAGTCAAGATATCTAATTCTTTAACATTGGTTTTTATCTAGATATAGAGCGAATCCAGCTTTCTTTGTTGAACGTCTTCATTCAGTACAGCATTTAACTGAGAGAAGACTGGTTAGTGAGGCAAGCTGAGGTTTACATAGATACATAGTTGAATCATTTTTGTGATGAAAGAATTAGCGATACTTAATTGTAAGATGGTACAAAAGCTAGACTTCTAGGCAGACAAGACCTACGGCTCTCTTAAAAGTGAAGTCAGGTCAAAAAATGAATAAAAAAATGCGAACATCCGGTCATCGAGGTAGCTAGAGGGAAAGATATAGCCCACAGAATGAATGCCTTACGTAAAAGGTTGATAATATAGACACAAACAGGAAAACGACTTATCTAGATTCCAAGGTATAAAAAAAGGCTATGAGAATATCGAGTTTGAAAATGTTGCGTTGGAAGTCTTAATGCGCGCCCAAACATCTCGTTCAGCTACAAAAATAAATAGAATAAAAAAAGCGTTTGAAATTCAATCATATGCTAAAGGTCTGTTTTATCTATCCTCAAAAACCAATTGTGTAACAACAAAAGATGGATTTTAGAATTGGCGTTAAAAAAATCATTGTCAATGGTTTGAATAAAGATGTAATTGACAAAGTTATTCAACCGAATTGTTTCGTAAAAAGCGCATTGAATATAAGTTTATTTAATGGATATTAGCTTGTTTAATCAGGAAACTATCAAAACCTAAGCGTTGCAAATCCGAGGAATGCGTAAACCTGAAACTTATAGTCACAAATCAAACGAACAATAGCATTTTTCCTCTAATGTTCCTGTTCTCTTTCCTCTTTACTATCTCAAGGTTGTAAAATCTTTTATCTTCCACTKTAAGCATTCTTCCGACTTCCTTTCTAAAGGTGAAAAGGCTTCAAATCCAGCGAGTTTTCTTCACTCACTCAGTCCAAGCGAGGYCACAATACAAAGTGCGGCTTTGGAATCGTAAAGTTTTTTTTTTGAGCCAAGAGGCCAATGCTTTCCTCTTTTTAGCGTATTTTTATCTTTTTGGTTAGAAAAAAACTTATTTTAGACTCTAAGGTAACTTAGTAACTAAATGTAGCAATGAGGTTTTGCGTAAACTATAGGTTACGTACAAGCTTACGTACAGTAACATATCGTCATCTGTTCTTGCCATCTCGAACCTTCGGGATTACTCTAGACCTATTGTGACGTATTACCATTGACCTCCCCTCCCCTATCGTTTTTCTCGACCACTTGGATCACGTCCCTCCATCACTCGTGTCAGTCACCATGCCATTGAACATACGTTTTTTGATTTTTTGACAATTCCAAGTTTGATTTCATTTTTTTACGCCAGACCCCTTAAATGCCCAGTGGTTTTAGGGATATAGATCTTGTTATCTATTATTAGCTTATTAGGCTTGCTAACATAGAACAAAGTTGATTGTTTTCGTGTTAATCCACTGATTGAGCAACTTATGACTCATATTAGAAGCCTAGGGAGCGGAGTATACACAATTTTCCTCGCTTCGCTGCTCCATTATTGTTTTTTTCCCAGCATGTCTTGTGTGTTTTAGTTTTATCTAAGCGAGATTTTGGAACGCGAACGTGACATTTTCAGCAGCGACTCAAAACACCAAATAATGATTCATGAAGTTAGTATTTCTCTCTGATCACTCCCACTTAATGCTACAAGAATAGTGGTTCGCTTGTGGTGGAACTCACTTAGATATTATGTAATTTCTACGCTTGTTGACTCATCATAATAGAGTAGAACTAATTATCTTAAAGCTAAAAAAAATCGTAGATTCTTGACGATATTCGAAACAAAAAAAGATTTTTTTTTCGGTAGAAAGACAAAAATACGAAGCGCGGAATTCAAAAGTTGTTTGTGAAAATTCGGCTTTTACGCCTGAAAAGTAGCTAGCGCCATTCATTCAAGAAACTAATTTGGCGATAATTTGTTTATTCGACACACCCCGTCCCAAGGGACTCAAAGACAAAGCATTGATTTGCAAATGAATAGAATGTTATTGACGACTGAGACATATTTATTGTGACGTCACAAGTAGAGAGGTTAAAGGACCAGAACAGAGCGGAAACCCGAAGAAAAAGAACTTACCACGTCCGAATGATTCTATCTTCAAAATATACCGCTTCGATATCGTATAAGGGTTTCTTTACCACGTGCTTGTATAGTTAATAATGTTGTTTTCAAGTCGATCTTGCTCAAGCGTAAAATATTGTTTAGAATGGCTTATCATTTGATGGAGCACAGTTTGTTTATCTATCATTACCGTTCTGTAGATTGTACAGACTGATCTTCAAAAGATCAAATATCTAATCTATGTGGTTTTTCCAATTACTCGCGTAATTTTACGATATAACCTTTTCTAGTTCATTTAAAAAATCTTCTAAAATTGTAATCCAGAGTGGCTGAGTGATAAAGACGATTTGAAGGTCTAAGAATCCGCAGAAAAATGACTCCAAGTCTTCTGTTTATCTTTCGCCACACATGCAGCTCTTAATCGGCTTCACCTTGAACGTGATTGGTATTGCGACTGTTTGATTGACAGTTGTGATATTGTTCTCTTATTAACGACAACCAGATACAAAACACTTCAGCTAGCAGAACGATGAGGTCGTTGACCTTCGTGTGACGTCACTAGGTGTGTCTGTGCGTGGGTGTAAAGGCTCTCAAGGGAATGAAGTGTTATGATCTTGGACGATTGTCATTGGTTGGTCTTTGGAAAAACATTTACCTCCTAATGTTTGAATGTCAGAAAGGCCCTCCCTCTTGTCACGACTCGAATAATTTGACAAAACTCTAATATGTATAAAGTTAGGAGCGCTCATCTACCCGACCAGTGTTCAGAAAGTTAAGGATAGAAACGGTACCTGTACTTAGACACATAGCCTCTCAGAAAACACCAAGACCCGTTTGGATAGTTTCTCCTCATTGTTTGCCGGATAAAAACAAAGGAAAACGCTTCCCTGCAATTGAAAAAAACAGTTTCTTTCGGATAGCGTCCAGTAATTTAAGATTATAAAATATTTCGACATTCCTCTACACGTTGGACTATAGCTGCTTCGACATTATAACACTTTTTTAAAAGGTAAGAAGAGGCCACGGTGTCGATTCTCAAGTGAATCTAACTTTGTCTTAAAAGTTGTGTTATATCAACACTAGGTAAAATAAAACTACACTTTTGTGTATAGGCATTAAGGTTTTACAGCTTTAATTATTTGTAAATCGTAGTTGTATATTATAGATTCATTCTAATTTTCCCTTGTTCTTTTTTTTCTTCAAGGATCAAAGCTTCAAGATGTATGGTCTTAGTTCAGAATCAAACGTAGTTCCCGATGCTTCAGTTTATGCTCAGGTAAGGGTTAAGTTAACTGTCTTTTTTACTTTGGATTTTAATGGTTGCTCATTTAGTTCGAAGAGAGATACTGTGCTTAATGATGTGTAGAGATCAGAAAAAAACTGAACAAGACTTCATCCATAAGTTTGACATTTCAACGGATTTGACATAAAAAAAAAGTTTTGGTAAATCTAAGCGAGTTCATATAAGAGTGGATCGAATACCGATACACGTTCAATGCTCGTAACATAGTATAGCTTCGTGTAAAATCATGTTCAAAGACGATTTGACACTATTTTTTCTATCCGAAATCTAAGAAAAGAATCCAGTCTTTACATTTCGAATCATTCCGCTTAATTTAAAATAGTTTTCGAATCTTTTTCTTTCTTTTGGCTATTTAGCGGGGTTTAGATACACATATAGTTGGATTCTATACATTAACAATTATGCAAATTTTTGGATCTGTCACACTTTGGTCTTGTACTCGTTTCATTGCTCGATCGATGTATTGTAAAAGTACTAAGATGTCGCTGAAACATAGAATATGAAAAGAAAGGCCTTCAGTAATGACGAACTGAAGTCATTCAAGTTTGATTCAGTTTCACTTGACGCCGGTAATTGAAAAAACTCTTCTTCCTCTGACAGGAATCTCTTCTAGAAGAGCAGTCGTTGTTCGACTCTCCTTTCAGTGACGCATACAAACCAATAAAATCTATCAAGAATGACTCCTACTATAGTAAGAAAAGACCCCTTGAAACTGAACTTGAASAACCGCTTGCTAAAAGACCATTTGTGCCAAGCAATGACTACCTTGAAAGAAATTCACCGTCGCCCGCTCCCGCTCCGCAAAACTTGGCGCACGATCGTCGAGTCATCGTCCCAGCGGGTAAGAGAAAACTGCTTGAATCTGATACTTCATTTGTCTTGGTGCTGTCATCACCAAGTTGCCGCCCTGATTTTAAACCCACTGTCAAATTACAAGCCACTGTCAAGATTAGTTTGCTTTGAGTGTTTGGCGGATTTTCTTTTCTTTGGGGGCGGGTTTTTAGTTGCCTCACCCAAGCTTTGGAATTAACCCTTCAAACTTCCAAGATATTTTTGTATCTTAAAATTTTTCTCTCTTTTTGTTTAGCCTGGCTTTATCGTGTTTTCATTTGATGTTTGTTTTACATTCTTTTCGGGATGGACAAAAATATGCCTTCGTCTTGCTCTAAAGGGAATAGAATTCGTGATTTTCAAAATTCATTTTTAAAAGCGGAAATTCATGCTGTTTTTCCATATAGTGAAAAGAAGAAAAAAATCGATAGGTTTTCAATAACGAAAAATAAAAATACGAAAAATTACTAAACCCTTTTACATTTTCAAAGCAAGTTTCGTTAACTGTGATGGGTAATTTTGATATTCATACGAATTTTCCGCCTCTTCAGATCCAATGTGCTGGACCAAAGAACATGTTCACCAGTGGATCTTGTGGGCCATCAAGGAATTCAGCCTCAAGGATATCGATGTCGACAAGTTTGATATGGACGGCCGAGATTTATGCCGTCTGAGAAGAGAAGATTTTATGAAGCTTGCCCCAGCTTACAATGGCGACATTCTTATGGCACATCTCTGCGTCCTGAGAAAAAGTAAGAATACTAATATCACCATTTTATGATATTACATTTTTAGAAAAAATGGAGAGTTGATCGAAAGTGGATTTTTTTTAACGAGACTTAGTCGAAGGGAAAAGCGTATTGAAAGACATGTGATGAGCTGGCATATATCCAATGAACTCCTGATGGGTTCAATGGTATCTGGTTTTCATTTCTCCTGCTATTGGGTTCCATTCGGTACTTTTGTGCGCGGATCAAGTGTTAAGAGCATGGGTCGATTAATACAACTGATTAATATCGTGCCCCGACAAATCTTATTACTGCCTCGCTTGCGAAATATCCATCGTTCTGACGACGACACACCTTCGTAAGAACAAATTGACATTTTTTTGGAATTTGATTTTAAAATTTGTATTCTTTTTCTTTTTGTTTTAGCTCCTTTGCCTAACCTGACTTCAGATGATATTGACAGTGCTTTAGCCCCAGCCTCAAGTCAAGGAGCTGTAAGTTCATATGACTCAAGACAGCATCCAGTTATTACCAGTAACCCTAACGCCATAAGGAACCAAGAGTATGGTCCATCTCAACGATATAGTGACGCATACGACCGAAGCACTCCAACATGGAGTCCTGCCCAACAAACATCAAGTAAGTTGGACAAAAAATATAACAAGAAAACACTTTACGTTTTAGTCTGGTTATTGCTTGTAATGTTTTTGAAAATTTTAAATTAAATCAGAAAATATTTTGTTTTTTCTTCAGGACTTTCCCATCTTAAAGACGGAGTTGTTCCTAACAAACAGCTATCAGACACCCAATCTCTTCAGAACTCCTTTACTGCCAGCCCTCTCGGCCACCGACCAGATACCCCATCCACTGGAAGTGGACAAATCCAACTGTGGCAATTTCTATTGGAGCTGTTGTCAGACCCGAAGAACGCCAACTGTATCGTATGGGAAGGTGCTAATGGTGAATTCAAGCTAACTGACCCGGATGAGGTTGCTAGGCGATGGGGTGAGAGAAAGAACAAGCCAAACATGAACTACGACAAGCTAAGCCGTGCTTTACGATACTATTACGACAAAAATATCATGACAAAGATTCACGGGAAAAGATACGCTTACAAATACGACTTCCAAGGACTTGCTCAACTCAATCAACCAATCACATCTGATGCTCAAGCGCATGCTCAAGCCGCCTACAAATTCACAGGCTCAGATTTTTACGCTGGATTCCCAAGCGCTGCTTCATTGTACTCCCATCCAGGTGCTAACCCATGCTTTCAAGTGCCTTACTGGACACGAGCACCACCAGCCTACACGCAGTCAAGAGCAATGTACCCCTCACCAATGGCTTCTGGCATGGGCATGACGTACTATGCGTAAAAATAACTGAATTATATAAACAATTTTATAGATAGTTTTATATATAAATATATATAAATACATATAATATACATACAAATGGTTATATTTATTTACGCATTCAGGTTTAAATGCTCTGGCTTAGAGCTTCAAAGGTACTATTAATTGTACTGTATATTTTTTAATTCGTCGCCATCAAACTGTAAGATTTAATCATTTTCATGTTAAAACCGCTTGTGTAAACGAGCGTTATCATTTCAGTTGTTTAAAATAAGTATCCCGAGTAACTTCCAATTAAGCAGTATTGGCCATAACAAGTAACCATTGCAGTCAGTTAAAGCGTTTACTCGGTCTGTATATAAAAAAATTGAAATAACTGATTTATATCAAAAAACAAACAAACAAAAAAAACTATTTGTGGATTTAGAGTTCGTATTTTTATAAAGCAAATTTCTAGCAAAAGTTATCTTTATCAGTCGAATATATTTTTCTATAAAAATGAATGTTCTTTTTCTAGAGTGGCAATAAGGTGTTGCTTACCGGCTTTTTTCACAA
This sequence comes from Actinia tenebrosa, assembly GCF_009602425.1. Next base: position 77,724 of record NW_022261403.1, read on the forward strand.
CCAACCATACCAAGACATTTAGGATATATTTATTGTATAAATGGTTTTCCACAAGACGTTTATGGAAGTTCAAATCAAAAATATAGATAATTTATGAGTTATATTGTGGTATGGTTGAATGCCATATTTTATTATCATACAATGGTGTAAATAAAATACGCAAGTGATATATATGTCATTGTCTCTTTTATTTTATTTGAGGGGGGGGGGGGGATTCGAATTTGTCGGATAGTAATTGGTTCCAGTATATGCTTAAAGTGAGTCACCCGAAAATCTACGAAGGTGAGGCCGACAGGGATCATGGATAGATACATTTTTACTTGTTTCAACCGCTTGATAACTGTTGATGGACTTGCGCATCTTTTACCATAGTTTAGTATCACCTCTTCTGAGCATCCTCAACTGCTGCAGTTTGTATCATTAACTTGAAAGCATTAACTTGTTTCATATGAACATTTGAGATTCAAATTTCATGCTATCCTGGTTCATCTTCATCTCAGGGTAAAGCTACTCGTCCCGTTCATATTTTTCGTTCGAACCATCGTACCATCCTAGCAACGGGCCTGATGATGGTTGTGATGTTGATAATGATGATGGTGATGCCCTGATGATGTTGATGGTGTTGATGATGATAATGATGGTGATAATGATGATGCAGCGATGAGGATAAAGGATAATACTGAGAAGTTTAAACCAAAGGGGGGCACTAGCACCACCAACCATGAATCTGCCCCTGGGATCTACTCCTGGTCTATGGGAAAGCACTGAACTGATCTGGACTAAAATGTAGAGCAGGCTTTACGTTGACACTAGTCATTAATTGATTAAAGCTCAATAGTTCTCAAGTCAGTAATGTAAGTGATAGGAAAGCAGCCTTGGTATGGTAAACTCATAGATCTCTCATCTTGTGCAACGGCACATAGGACGACACTGGCTGTTGTATCATCAAAGCCAAATTTGAAAATTGGCTTTCACGGTTGGTACAAAGATTGCCTTGGTAGAGATGACTTGCGAAAAATCGTTCTTTATGATAAGATGATGATCTCACCATTGGCACTTGGATCTGGCTTGTATAACTTCATGTCTTGCAGGAATTCTTCACTGAACTTGTAGCCTTATCGTTTATGCTTAGTTTTGATCAGAATTCCCTTTTTGTAGCAATATCTTAGTGCCCTTTCCATTGAACTGTATGCCATGTTTAGCCGACCAGTGTAAACGCCCCACATGCAGACGAGCTTCCTTCTGGTCGGATTCCCAGTGGATGATGCTAGAGTATTGCCGAGGGTCGAGTAACAACGATGCCAGAAACTGTAACAGTCTACTTTCCCCCCCCATTGGTAAATAATGCTGCGCCAGAAGTGTTTCATCGCGACTGATCAGGTCTCGCGTCTGTCGTATGCGAGTTGTAGGCTTGATTTACACGCTACGACTCGAGTTGTAGGATGGCGCGAGCGTGTTGTATGCGATAGTTGTAGGCGAAAACCTTACCGTCTAAAACGGCCTTAAGAATGCCGGACCATTCATTCCAACTATTTCTGTATTCAGTGACTAAGATACGACTTGCATGGCTCTTTCAGAGAGGCCAAGAGAAAAGCAGTGTCGTATAATCAAAATTGTAAGCAGAGTTTTGCAAACCAAATAAATCTACATCAAATATATTCTTCCAGTGTACCTGGCGTAGTCGGTTTGACCGCATAGGACTTTCAGTCAAAACTGATCATGACGGGAAATTTATGATTTATGTTCCGGCAGGCACACAGTTTCGAAATATCATAACCATTTTTCTATGAACTAGATGTTGAAGTTACATGATGGACGATTTAAGTTCCCTCGTCGACTAAGTCGGCAATTCAGAAAAGATAACATACGAGAGTAGTTCTTTATATTAACTAATTGTTAAACTAAACTTCGACTTTGGAACTCAGGAAAAGAGTTCGATGACGAAAAAACTCACCAGTTCCACTTGACATAATTGCGGTAACCGAAGCTCAGCGTCTTGAAAGAGAGAAAAACCCGAATTTTTTTCTTACGATTCAAGTACCGCACTTATATATGTTTTGAGAAAACTCCACCTAGATCCAATGGTAATAAAAAACAAACACATTCAAATGATTTTGTTCCCATGACAGCCATCGAGAGCTCCGTCTAATGATGAACTATTTGAACAAGCTAGTTTGTAGCGTAATTTAGGACGTAAATTAGGTAGTACACTAATGCAAGAGGTCAGTCGATACTATTGTTTTTTTTAATCGTCTATTTGACTATTATATATACACTAACTACTAGAAACTGTCTCGCTGTTTGAGAAAAATCACGGCTCTAAGTATAGATACCTTCTCTACAATAGACACCATTTATGGCCAAATAGTCAGTTTAGTATATTTGACCATGGGCGAATCCAAACGTATACTTAGCAAAACCAAACAGTTGGTTGGTATAGCAACGCTGATCAATATTAATTGTCCTYACTGTAAAGTCTTGTTCTTATTCAAGTTAGACCTGCTGGAGAAAGGATAAGCCCAATTGAGCCTTTAAACTTTTGCATTGCTTATTCATTTAGCTGAGTCATCCCATTACAATTCGGTGTTAGCTTATTATAGTATTTCTTTTCTTTCTTGGTTTAGCGCAATAACAAATGATACATTCCTTCTCAATATACTTGTGTTTATCCTTTCGTTATGTTGTCGGCTCCCTTTCTTTTCTCGACTTCAACGTCATCATAATGCTCGTCTTCCTCTCTACATCTTAGCGAGCAGCGCTCGGGCAGCGTTCGTTATGAATGAGTTATGCAGTCTATACTATATTGGTAAGTCAAGGGGTAAAGATGAGGAGAATCCCGAAGTACTAGCGAGCAGCGCTCGGGCAGCGTTCGTTATGACTGAGTTCGTTATGACTGAGTTATACAGTCTAAACTATTTGGTATAAGTCAAGGAGTAAAGATGAAGGAAAATCCCGAACTACTAGCGAGCAGCGCTCGGGCAGCATTCGTTATGACTGAGTTATACAGTCATTCTATTTGGTTAGTCAAGAAGTAAAGATGAAGGATAATCCCGAACTACTATGGAGCGGCGTTCGGGCAGCGTTCGTTATGACTGAATTATATAGTCATTCTATTTCGGTAAGTCTGGAAGCACAGATGACGAGAATCCCGAACTGTTACCGAACAATGGCGATGTTGGAGGAATGACAAAAGAGCCATTGCCTGTAGCAGTGGAGGAAGGTGATGTGAGAGAGGGAGGTGACAAGGTGATTGGCAATGTTGAAGAGAAGCTATTACTTGTAGGTGACGACATCAATGGACCCATATCTGAAAAAAATGGATTGGATCGAGTGAGCTAGACACACACCAAAAATGGTACCGCTACAGTTTGATCAAAATAATAACATAATTTCAATATCCAGAAATACCTGGATCAATATCGTTCTCAGCCCCAATACCAGTCAGCTGACTTGTAGGTGAGAGGGGACTGGGAATGCGTTGTGAGGATAACGTAGCGCTGGATGATGCAAGGGTCAGCGGTCCTAGTGACGTAGGAATCCCAATATCTGCCAGAAAGGAAAAAAAAAAACGAAGATAAATAAATAAATTGATGATTATCGTCATGATTACATCACCGTCCAATACCCATCATGCTAACCTTCGAATATGTTATCCTCAGTATCAGACATAGCGGTTGACTGTAATGTTAGATTACTATCATCCTGATCCATCGGTATGCTGTCATCACCCAGTCCCAGTCCTTCCTGGCTGGATGACGACGATAAGTGCCTGGGTTCTTGAGGTGGAGAGAACTGATTGTCTTGATTATCCATGGAAAGACTGCACGCAGATGTTAGCTTGCCACCTAATTGTCAACCAGAACGATATTTTTATTATATGTTATTTAGGCAACAGCTACAGCTATATACATTGACTGGTCTATTAAGGGAGATGATAAGAAAGATAGTGCCTCTTGGGTGGATCAATTGATCTTTATGAAGTTGCAATAAAAGTCCTTTCTCTGCTAGAGGGTCCTGAGGTGGGTGGGGG
>NW_022261403.1:105774-132331 GCF_009602425.1 Actinia tenebrosa
GTGTATAGTGTATGGGTGGGAGGGATCGATCATGGGTGTATAGTGTATGGGTGGGAGGGATCGATCATGGGTCTATCATGTATGGGGGTGTACGGTGACTGGATTCTGCATTCAATCGAGGCTTCAAGGAAGTTTCAAATGGTTATTTAAATTTGAATACTAGTTATGTTATTGATCATGCCAGCACTCCAGTTTAGCTCGTTTGCGTCATTTACATAAGCAAGCAACTTCTTCCCATATTTTTATCAATCTGTTTATTAATGTCACTCTTGAGAAGAATACTTTGAGCTACATCCATGACTCTTCGACATCAAGGACTGACGAGTAGAGTAAGAGACGAGGTTCAATCATGACAGATGTGCGCATACAATACACTCTCTTTTGCGACGAAAAATCTCTTATGAACATAGCAATTTTTCAGTGAACAGACCAACCAATTATGGTCACACACCTTTTTACAAGTCCTCAATAATTTACGACTTATATACACAACACATCACTATAAGGAATAGATATCRATGCTAGGAATATTTATGGATGATATAGTCTGTATTAGTTTTCAAGTCTTCTATTCTACCATCCAGGATTCTTTCTAGTTCTCTTTCTCGTCTATTCTCTTCAGCAACGAAATCAGCTGTGAGAGACGTTCGCCGCGAGCCACGAGGAGTAGCAGACCTCTAAGTTAAATTAACGACAAAAAGTAGATTAATAATCTTCCTTAAGAATCGTCCTTGTTTCGTCAGGGTAATACTAAAGGTAATACTTAGATCTCTTCAGAGTCACATGCGCGAAGCGCGACAAACACAAGGTTTTGGTGGACGTCAATCACGTTTCACAACATATCATAGTCACGGACACTTGTCATGGGAACGCTTTGATTGACGTCCACCAAAATCCTATTTTGTTGAGACCACTCACGATCTGCATAAGTGAGTGCTTCAGTGTCGGTGTATTTACTAACACTAGTATGGCTAATGTCTTGTGGACTTACCTCTGACTCTGATACAACAGCTGGACCACCAAGGTCTGCATAGGTGAGTGCCTCAGTGTCGGTGTAGTCACTAACACTAGTATGGCTATGTCTTCTGGACTTACCTCTGACTCTGATACAACAGCTGGACCACTAAGGTCTGCATAAGTGAGTGCTTCAGTGTCGGTGTAGTCACTAACACTAGTATGGCTATGTCTTCTGGACTTACCTCTGACTCTGATACAATAGCCGCACCACCAAGGTCTGCATAGGTGAGTGCTTCAGTGTCGGTGTAGTCACTAACACTAGTATGGCTAATGTCTTGTGGTTGTCGTTTAGGCACATACTCAGGAAGAACACTCGTACCATTTGGTAAAGATGTGTATGCAGAAGCTGTGAAAAACAGTGGATAAATAAGAAGTGCAGATTCGAAGTTCGTAATGGTCTAAATACAATACGAAGTGTGTCAAGGCTGTACTACCAATGAATCCAATCGATAAGGAGCTTAATAAATGAAAGCCAGTTTAAAATCATTCCTTTACAAAAGCAAACACGTCAATCATGTTCATAAAAATAATACATTGGTTACTATGGACTATGGCCGGATTACACTACATACTATCGAAATTAAACGCGCGAACTCGCACACTTTATCGTCGCGACATTATAGGGTTTGGGGAGGTGTCAATCAAAGTGTTTCCATGAAACATACTAGTAAGCCCGCCTGCAATGCCCACATTGGTTATCCTGGCCTAGTTAGAGATCTATGCCTCACATACAAACCTTGTTGGTATACTTTTCCTTTTGATTGGTTCATTTTAAGTCGTTCATTTTCTGACTGTGTGAAGTGTAGTTGGGTTTCGTATATTCGTATCGTTGATTCCAGTCGCGCCTCTAGCGCTGCTATCTTACGTTCTGATTCAGTTTGGAGTTCACTATGGCGTCTAAATGAAAAACGGTTTTAATTGTTGTTTAGCAAATAGCAATTAAAATGAGTGACGTAGGTATGAGTAAGAGAGGGCGAGGTTCACCATCAAGTGATGGCAGCCAAGTTAGATGGCAGGAACAATACAATCAAAAGAATTTAACTCCTGAGAGCAAAGGGATTTTCCTCACACGACAGCCACGCTGGCTTTAAATATTGATTTTTTCCACGTAGTATCTATGTAATCTAACGAAAGATTTCTCATTAGCTTCCACTAATACCATCAACATGGCCGACATGTCTTCTCGATTCTCTTAGGAATGCTTACAAATTATCAATGACAATAACCCCTTCAGACATCATTTTAAAACTTACCTGAATTCATTTTGTTTAATGTCGTCTAGGGTATGTTGACTTTTTTTCAACGCAGAACGTAATTTGTCTTGTTGGTTAACCTCTACAGCACTGAGCTGTTCCCGTAAAGATACAACCTCCATTCTAAGTACTCTGTTATCAGCCTAAGAGATTAAAAAAAAGCAAAAAAAACAATGCCATGTTGGTTGACTTTGACAAAAGATTTGGTCTTGGTGTCTTTTATGGCGCCCACGTCGTTTGTCCTTTTATTTTCATGAGAAGAGATGCACTAACCTCTAATTGTGCAATAAACTCCATATTTCCCTGGTATACCTCAGATATATCTAGCTGGTCACGTGCAGCATCTCTCAGGTGCTTGTTCTCTATTCGTAGTGCATCTAGTTGAGCGTTAGTCACCTTAAACAGGTAATAAGTCAGGGTAAGAATACTGTATGCACATCAACAATATTTTCTTGTTTGAATAAACTGATGACTTCACACAAGAGCTAATGTTTCAAAACTGATTGGTGGAGGCGAGACTCCGCCGTTAATTGTGGTTGAGTGAATCAGCTTAAGATCTGTTAGGCTGTGCGCGTATTTTTCACAAATTCACGCTTAACTTATTTAAAACATCAATAGGCTTTTTATCAAGAAAAACAAAAACTTATAAACATCTCACTTGCAACTCTGCACCACATCTGTCGTAACGGTTTGTAGCTTCTCTCAATTCTTTCTCCATTCTTTGTAGTTTTTCACTGACATCAGCCATGGACGTATCCCTGGTTCAAATAGATATTAATAGTTATCAAGTGTTTGTAGGTTGTAGATGTTAAGGGGCTCTGAACACTGGATTTGCTGCAGAACGTTCGTAACGATACCTATAACAATATGCCATAGATTGTATGTGGGTCCTGTCTTATTGTGCAATCTGATACTTCTGCCAGTGCGCTATACGCCAATCCACAGGAGATTGTAGATATTTAGAGAGTACTTTTAACGGAATTTAGAAGGCAATGGCGACGTTTACTCCTTCTTTAAAGATATTTTCCTATAGTGATGAACCATTAGATAATTGAGGGGGAGGTTGCAGGAAGTTACGTTTTATGACAACACCTCTACGCAATTTGTTTTGCCCCAATATATTTTTCTCTCTGAAAGGATATTTTTTTCTTAGGTGAATTGCTTGCTCGATGTCCTTTTTGGGATTTACGCAAACTCCCCCTCAATTAATTATCTAATGGTAACCCTAACCTTAACCGTCCCTTAAGGTGCTGACACACGGTGCAACATTGCATGCAACATTGCACGCAAAAGGACTGTTGCAGCGTGTGTCTACCCCAAACTTGTTGCACGCAACGTTGCATGGCTGCAACATTACCTGCTACATTTTGAAATTTCCAGCCAATCAGCTTGCACCAAATTTATATCTGCTGACCAAATATCTTAGCATAGCAGGCTGACACAAGCGATGTTGCGTGATTTTGTTGTAATGTGTGTCMCCAAACGATTCAAACCTTTTGTGAAGCTGCAAGGCCAAATTATCTACTTCGCTCTTCATGCCGTTCAGAGCACCAGCGTGTCCTTCTTCTAAGGAATATAACTTTTCTTGTAACTGGAAGCAACAAAACAATAAATAAATGACTGGTTTGGAGCTCAGAAATTTTTCTTTCGAGAAATATTTTCTTGATAAAACACGATTCACATGTTTAATAACTTTAAAAGCAACAAGAACATCTTAATAAATATATGAATGATTCCATTCCATGATCACAACCATTTGCTGAGAGTTAGCAAAGTGTTGATGGTACGACATTCGTATAACGTACGCATTATACAGCACCTTATTCCTTTCTGCGGTCAGGTGTTGAAAATCGTCCTCCGTTATTTTCCTTAGTTCTTCTTCCTGCGATAGAAAACATGAATAAATTAATCCGCTCCACCCTGTATCATGGACAGTCAATTCACTTCAACTTGCCTTTCTTTTCAGTTGTGCCTGCAGCTTGGCATTTGTCTTGTTAGATGTTTCCAATCTGTCGATAAAATACAGCATTCATGTTTTTACATAGTATTACAGGTTCACATTTCTATATATCTGCCACTGGATTTAATACAACCCCATAACCCTTACACGGCTTCTCAATCCAAGCAACAGTGACTGGCTGGCAGGCCTGTGTGTGCTATTAGCTTGGAGGGAGAGGTATTTGACAACCAAGGTACAGCAATATTATCATAGGGTATTCACTCATTTTCCAAACCATCCCCCCTCCCCCCATATATTCTTATTATTTTCCTTTCCTTTCTTTCACGAGTCAAGCCTTTTGGTCTTGTACTGTACGTACTTCTGAGTTGTATGCTCCAGCTGCTCTTTAAGGAATGCTTCAGAATCAATATGAGATCTGGAAGAGAATAGATATAAAGGATAAGCTAATGATATGTAATTGTCTAAAGGTGAATGAATAGAGCGGTTTATATGAGTGGGTAACATGCGGTACTGACTTACAGTACGCACACGGTACGACATGTCGTAATATTGAAATGGCTTGTCACAAGAATGGTTATCGTATGAGTGGGAAACATACGGTACTGAATTACAGCACGCACACGGTACGACATGCCGTAACATTGATATGGCTTCCCATGAGAATGGTTATCGTGTGAGTGGGAAACGTACAGTACTGCCTTACAGCACCTACACGGTACGACATGCCGTAACATTGATATGGCTTCCCATGAGAATGGTTATCGTATGAGTGGGAAACGTACAGTACTGCCTTACAGCACCTACACGGTACGACATGCGGTAACATTGATATGGCTTCCCATGAGAATGGTTATCGTATGAGTGGGAAACGTACAGTACTGACTTACAGCACGCACACGGTACGATATGTYGTAACATTGATATGGCTTCCCACGAGAATGGATTTCGTATGAGTGGGAAACATACGTTACTGACTTGCAGCACCTACACGGTACGACATGCTGTAACATTGAAATGGCTTCCCATTGTCTTCTAGAAATTCACCCAGTCACAACGCCTAGATACGGTTACGGTAACTTATGGTATGGCTTCGGCACGGTGACACATCATTTTACCATTAATACGAAACTACCCTATGGTTTCTACCCTACAGCCACGTCATACACTACGTATTTTTCAGTCATTTTTTCTAGACAAGGCACTTACTGCATTTCAATTCTAGAAGTTCTCAAATCCTCTTTTAGCCTTCTCAGTTCCATGTTCTCGGTTCTTGTGGTAGCACCTTCAAACTTCCTACACAATATTACACCAGAAATATATTCTAATCATGAAATTGCAATAATCATTATTGGGCAACCGGCACATGGTCGACTGTTGATGTATGATGATAGACTAGTTTATGATATGTAAGATCCATGGCGAGTTATTCTGGCTACTAGGCGTACCTTATTACTTCGTCCTTTAGTGTTAGACTTTGTTCTAGCTTCATAATATCATCAGCATGCTTCAGTTGATCTACTTCTGCTGCCTAATGAAGATAAACAAATGAATACTTACATTTAGGAAATGGTATTGCAATTAACTGTGTTTAGTTTGAACCTCAAACTATCTATTACAGGGACTGCAGTTTTGAGTGGTGGGAAGGGAGAGGGGGGGGGGGGGGGGTTATGCATGTACAGCTATGGCCTCAGCCTATTACCTGGATAAGGTGATCTCTTGAATGCAACTCTTCCAAAACATGTGCCTTTTCATCTTCCAATTGCTGTTATAAAGATTCATTCAGAACATTAATAATGAACATGATAACGACTAGTATAGTTACTATTTGGAACCTAGAAGTGTGTTGAGCAACAACAAGTGAACAGAACACAGTGTAAATCAGTAAAAAGATTATGCATAGGAATTGTTGTTGAATATCCATCAAAGAATCAATCATGAATGACTGCAAGTTATGAACCATACCTGTAAAGCATCAAGTGCAACCCTCAAATCTTCTTGCAACTGAGCAATTTCTGAGGCCTGTTGCTTGCTGGCCGATAACGCACTGTCTAGAGAATCTTTAAGCCTAATAAAATAGATAATGATTAATTGAGTGAGGCCATGCACTACTCTATAATCTTTTACCTTACTTTTAGTTTTGATGGTCACCATCGTCATCAGAAGCAAAATAAAACAGATCCCCAGTAATTCATCTTTAACTGGAATTAGAAAAATAAGTGCAATAATTTTCCTAAATTCTGGCACCACTTACTCAGTTATTGTGTCTTCTTTACTTTCAGATTCTTCTTTGATTCTTTCCAGCTGCAAAATCGTAATGTAAAAAAAAGGGTTAATTGAATATTGATAAGTGTTTGGTTCCCAAGATGCAGTACATATTTAAGTGCTACAATGCTCCAAATTACAAATAGGGAAAATGTGGGTCTGCAGCATAAAGTAGAGGGACTACAAGGCTAGTCCTGATTTGCTAAACTTAAAGGAGTGATAGGTTGGTGAAAAGCCAAGTACAAAGGGTCTGAGGATTTTCTGTGCTAACATATTAGTCAAAGATACTACCTCCCAGACATAGTGCATCTGGCATGACATTGGTGAGAAGCGAAGCATTATCAGCACACCCAAACTGCTGTGCTTCCCACAAATAATGTTCAACTTGATATATCATTCTAACCTGAGCTTCCAAGTCTCGTATTTCACGCTGACGGCTGTGTTCCATATTGTCAAGTATATTTCTTCTTTTGTTCAGTTGGTTTTGGTAACCAAGCAGCTGTTGCTAGTAATTAACAGAAACGAAGAATAAAATATACAATAAAATAAGGAAGGAAGGAAAGGGCCCCCTTGGTCCTGCCTAAGAGCATGACATATATCGCTATAGAGCATAGTAACATAGTATGGTCCCCATTAGCCCTGCCCAATACCATGGTATACATCACACTAGAGCATGGTATGTACCCCCTTGGCCTCGCCCAAGAGCATGGTATACATAACTCCATGGCATAGTATGGCCCCCCTTGGCCCTGCCCAAGAGCATGGTATACATAACTGCATGGCATAGTATGGCGCCCATTGGCCTCGCCCATAACCATGGTATATATCACCCTAGAGCATAGTATGTCCCCCCTTGGCCCCACCCAAGAGCATGGTATACATAATGGTTTACATGGTGTTACATACCTGGGTCATATCACTCTTTTCTAGAAGTGTTTTCTTTTGATTTTCTAGCCCTCTGATTCTTTCTTCCCATGCATGACGAGCTCCCTCCCATTCTAATACCTTCAACTTGTACTCCTATATACATTCAAATAAATAATTCAGTTTAGTAAGGGGACCTCTATATAGGGTTTATAGCTCAAGCTCTTCAGATAAATAGTACCTCAAGTCGCTCTTTTAATCTTTGCACCTCTGCATCTCTTGCATTCAAGTCTAAGACAAGCTTAAGTACCAAATAAAACATATTATAAATGTTTATTCTTGTTGACAAATGTTTTGTCGTACTGTGTACGTGCTGTAATTCAATATTGTATGTTTCCCACTCATATGATAGCCATTCTTATGGGAAGCCATTTCAATGCTATGGCATGTCGTATCATATAAATGCTGTAAGTCAGTACCGTATGTCTCCCACGCATATGATAACCATTCTTATGGTAAGCCATTTCAATGTTATGGCACGTCGTACCGTGTACGTGCTGCAAGTCAGTACCGTATGTTTCCCACTCATACGATAACCATTCTCATGTAAAGCCATTTCAATGTTATGGCATGTCGTATTATATAGATGCTGTAAGTCAGTAACATATAATAACTGCTCTATGTGTTTACCTGTTCTTTTTCTTTCTCTCCTTGAAGGACTTGCTTTTCACTTTTCTTTTGAATCTTTTCATGTTCATACTTCAAATTATCAACCTAATGGTAAACCATCCAATTATTATAATGCATTACACTGTAAATGACATGACATCGGATAAAAACCAATGGGAGTAGGAGAAGCTATAGGATGGCGGGGGAAGGGGAAGGGGGGGAGGGCATAGATAAAATGAGATAAAAATATAAAATGAATGAATTTTTTGTTTTCTTAGTAATTTATTTTACGTCAAACATGCAGGGAGAGACTGTTCAGTCTATCTAGCCAGAATCAAACCTGGGTTGCATTGGTGAGATACAGCTCATTAGCAGTGCCCACCAAACATATGTTTCCTAAAGTTTTCAGAAGTTTGACAGAGTAAAGTTTAAAAAGAATGATTTAACTCACTTCCTCCTTCAGGTGCATAACTTGTTGTTCATACTCAGATATGCCATCTCTTTGGTTCATCTCCATCTCATCTACTCTGTACTGTAGCTTCTCCACCTAAAAAGCGATCATATTTAGATTAAAAAAACTTTTAAAACTACAAATCAGATATTTCACAACCATCAYTCTCTGTAAGGGCCTCTTCTCAGGTTTGCATCCCTCCTGGTTCTACCCACTATCCTTACTATTTACGAGACACTCTCCTCACAATTTAAATGCATTTTTTATGGAGGGAGGAAAACAGGTGAACCAGGAAAAAAGGGAGAGAAAACATTAAAAAAATATACCCAAATCACATTTGCAGTTCAACCAAGAATCAAACCTGAAATCCCACAGGCTTGAAATATACAGCTGCAAGAGACAGTGTTGTTGTAACAGCATATATACAAGCAAGGAATGTTCAAACATATAAAAATACCTCTTGATTTTTTTGTTCCAGCTGTGCCCTGACAAACCCAACTTCCTTGTTTCTCTTTTCCAGTTGAATCTGGACGGCATGCATGTGGTTTTCCCACTCTGCTTTCTTAGCAGTAACCATCAGGTCAATCTGACGCATTAGCTGTCAAAACAAAGCAAATAAAAATATTGGACTGGTATGTATATATATATATATATATATATGTTATTTACCGGCCAGGAGGTCCAGATAGGGAAAAACTGTGCCCTAAGTCTTGAATATATGGACTGAAGCCGTTAGGCCGAGGTCCGTTTTCAAGACCGAGGGCACAATTTTTCCCTATCCGGACCGACTGTAGGACAGTAAATAACTTATTTATTTTTTCCCTGTATTTTTCTTACTTGTTTTTGTAATCGTTTTGTGTTGCCGTTTAGCGGCAAAGGATACCGGACCACGCGCGTGGGCACATACTGACAAAATACCGTCCACTCAAACAGCCAATCAGAATGCACGATTTATTAGGATACCGGACCGGAAAAAAAAAAAAAAAAGGCTTAGCACACAATTTTTATTAGAAAATCATGGACAGAAAAATGAAAGAAAAGAAAAACAAAAAAATTAAACGCAACTATTGTAATTGCAAATGTAGAGGCAACAGATAAAATCATCTGTGTAAGCATATATTGATTCTTGCATTGACCAGTAGACTGAGTATAAACGCAAGTGAGTACTGTAAATAGCATGTATTATTAATTATTTTTGACTCATACATGTACGACTGTCACTTGTAAAAACAGGATTGATGAAAGCCCTATTTTGAAACCTTAAAGTACATTAACAATTTTGCAATTTTGAATTAAAAAATATTTTATACACATTTTAATTAGTTTGAATATGAATATCCCATTTTGAATTTGTTTTAAATTCTTAACTGTAAAAAATTGAAAATGTCATACAATAATAATTAGAATTATAACTATAATAGGAACTCTTACTTGGTAAAAAAATTAATACGTTTTTCATAAATTAAACTGAATCTATTGTGTTAAGAATCCAGAAAAGATGAAAAAATTAGACGATAAGTAAGATAATATATCATTATTATCCACAACAAACAATAGTCAAGGCTATGAGGACAAAAGGAGCACAAAATGTAAACAATAAAAACACATGTTCACACTGTAATGTTATTATACTTTCTGGATTTGCATGAATTATATGTAGTACTAAAACACAAAAAATAAGCCAGGAAAAAAATAAAATCTGTAGTGTGAATCTCAATAAAAAGATTATAAAAAATAAAAAACAAAATGAAAAAACAAATTAAAATCAAAAACATTTTAAACAAAATGTCAAAAATTCTAAAATCTGTTACAAGTGATTCATGATATTATTATCTTGAATAAAAAATGATAAATCAATAGCTTCCCATTGCATCTTGAGTATCAATGTTTTGAATATATAAACACCACTGATCATATGAAACCATTCACTAATATTAAACTCTATGGTGCAAAAGAATAAATCTTAGATTTCATGATAATCATGAATTACTAGGCAGAAACAGGTGGAAATGTTTTCAATTAATTTTGATATTTTTTGTAAAATTTTTTTGTTTGAAATAAAATATATCACTGACAAGAGATGAAATCTCTAGATACATGTAGTTATTCAAAAATATATCTCTGAAGATTTATTTAGGCGCCCGACCTTATAATGCATGATATCCCAGCATTTAGTACACAGACCACCATCACAAGTTAGACATGAAGTAAGGGCTTCCTTTTTCTCACATTTGATGCAAAGAAAACTAGACATTTTAAAACCAAAGGCTTGTTGTATCAGTGAATGTCTTATAGATTTCAGATGCCAAGTTGGTGGCATACTAAGAGTAGGACAGCATGTCGTAGATGGAGGTAGGTGTTGTTGGTGTGATATCAGTGAAGCAGGATGCTATAATCTGGTAGCAGGTGCATATACAGTATGTTTGCATGTAGCTGATAATTGGATTTCAGTTTTGTTGTGAGCTTACAACGTGTGATTCACAATACAAACAGATGATCATGTTGGATTTTTCAGAAATTAAATTATTAAAATAAATAAATAAAATTAATTATTTCAAGATATGTTTTGTAAAGAAATTTTCAATTGTTCACCAAAATAAAATTATAAATTTTTATACTGTATTCATAATGAATAAATATTTGAATCCATTGGAACATACCTCTTTAAGCTCATGCTCACAAGATGTTAGGTTTCCTTTAAGACCCAAGCTAGAAAAAAAAAAAAAAAAAAATTAAACACAAATGCATAAATAATTACAATGGGTTAATCAAGATAATGCCGTCATTTATTTWAAAAAAATATTGTTTATAAAAATGCTTAAATAGAAAAGCATAAGAGATTGATATTACGAATTTTGTTTTATATTAATGACTAACAGAGTTACTTTTGATTAACAATTAAAAATGTGGATTGCCTGTAGGATAATTAGCATTCCACAGGAAGCCCAAAACTTTAAAAAAGTCTGTGATACACAGAATATATCAACCTCTTTACCTTGGGCATAATGTTTTCCCATTTTAGACCAAATGTCTAGAGTTTCATTGTTTCTTTGTTTGATGGCTGTGCATGAGAAGTCTCATGAATATGGATGTAACTCATAGAGAAAGACATATGGTGTGAAATACTGAGAAGACATTACATCCAAGGTAAACTAAGAGATTGAATCTAGAAGTTAAAAAGGCTTCAAAGTACCCACRAGTATCCATATATTCAACATAGTTCTAAGATATCTCATAATTCTTAACAATATAGCTTCAACAAATGAAAGCACACTGTGAATACATTTATAAAGCATAGGACACCTGTCTTAATCTATATAATAAAACAATACAGTTATCTCATAAATATGTAACAAAACACTGAAGGTCATCAATATTCTAGTTTTCTACTTACATATATTTAAATTTTGAAGTTTATTCTAGTACTTTGGGTTAATACTTATTAATACACTTCAAGAATTGATCCTCATTTTTTTTCTTCTATATTAATCTTAGCTTTGAATGATGCAACAAAGCTATTCAGTAAACCTGTAAGTCATATTGATATAAAGTCTTGGGCTTTAAAAGTTTAAAAAAAAAAAGACTTCAACAATATTCGAGGAAGCTAAAGAAATATTCAACACTGCTTTAAAGTAAATATTACTCAGAATTTGTACAAACTACCTGAGTCTGCAGACCACAAATTATCGTAGCTACAGTATGAAGAAAGTGAGAAAGAGTAGAACACCAAGCCTCACAGGAAGAAGGTACAACAAAGAACTCGCAGAGAAAGTAAACTTCTCTGACAAGGTAGGCTTTGATCATCACTTGATTGAGTATTTATAGTGATAAATTTAGTAGTTCTGTAAAAGTTTTTATTTTATTTTCTTGACATTAGGATTGCATGTAATTGTTGGACATATTCTACTTGTTGATGAATGATAACTTGGCCCACAAACTGTTTTAGTTTCCTAATATTTCTATTAGTTTTACAAGTTCTATGGCTGACTGGGATAGTGATAGGAAGGGGTACATGGGGGGGGGGGGGGGGGGGGGGGGGGGGGACTGTGAAAGATGAACACCCATCCCCTTAACCCAGCACCAGGACTTGCACTGGTACTTGCATGGCCTCTTGCAGGTTTTTGTGCATGAATCATCCACTGGAAATATTGCAGTTTTTGTATCATAGACGGGAAAAATAAAGCAAATTCTTAGTCATATTCCAGCCATACTGTATCTTACCATAGCCGTTACTATGTGTTGTCATTGGATACTGAAAGACAATGGCACAGGAAGCCATTTCAATGTTCCAGCATGTTGCATCAATTTTGTGCTGCAACTCAGTACCGTACATTTCTCACTGATACAAAACCCACTCCATAATGAGTATTGCTTTAATATTTTTTAAATCAAATGCAACTATTTTAGTGTAATCCACTGTTTTACAGAAGAGAAAATGAGTAATAACTTATAAATAGATGAACACATGTTTGGAAAAAGTGTGCATTACCTGCATACTTCATTTAAAACATCTGTAAGACAATCTGCATGTGTAGTGCTGTTAATATATCCAACGACTCTACTATGCTCTGATTAAATTACACAATAATTACAACAAAAAGTGAAAGAGTAAACAATCTATAGAAAGATAAACTAAACGTCAAATATTCAAAACATGGATCAAAATAGCAAATAACACGATATTCTAGCCCACCTGCCAGCAAAAATGCCTGTAAGAGATTCTATCTCCATTGTCTTCAGTCCAATATTCTGGTTCAAAAATCCATATGATTTTGCAGAAGGAGAAAGAGCTTCAACTTTAAGCTGTCATACTCAGAACTCACATGGCTTTTAACCTTTCGTTATGGCTTAAATGACTTCATTCCCTTTAAAAAATGGATTTACTATTACTAATAAATGCGATACGATGAAGATAGATGTATTTTAGTGGTAAATGTAGCCTATAACGGCCAAATAGCCACCTTTTTGTTATCCTTTTGTTGGTAAATATTCAAACTGACAACTGATRACTAGAGCGCGGTATCCCTGTGGGACCACGGCCTGGTTACATAATTCCATTTTATTTTATTTTATTTGTTTATCATTTATTTTATTTCATTTTATTTTATTCCTTAAATTTATAAAAAGCATAAAACGCAAAGCTTTGTATACTTTCGTTGAGATAAGAGAGTATTTTATATTTAAAACAAAAAACAAAAGTGGATTATTCTAAGATCGCCTGGTTACCAAGTAGACAAACATCCAAGATGGCGGCCGCACAGCATCAAACAACAGTCAAAACACAAGCGGTAATAAATACCCAAAACCATTCTTAATATCCTATGCTTGCCACCTGCTAATATCCCACTAAGCATCATACTCTTTATGAATTCATAATTGATGTAATTTAAGGTTTTTTTTTGCAAGAGTTATGTTGTCTTATGTTAAGGTGCCTTTTCATGTTAAACAGGAGAAGAAGAGATTGCAAGGATTTTTGGGAGAAATTCTGAGAGTAGGATGTCTGAAGGTAAACGATTAGTCACCATATAAATGATTAAGCCAATTTCCTTTAATGATTTTAAGAATTATGTTATGATGTAGATAATAACTTCTGTTTATATTAAGCTTCCATCTTTTTCTTATTTTTCTGAATCATTTTAGGGCTTCAAATATTTTGCTCTTTATTTGAGAGGAAGAGAAGAGTTAATATGCAAAGTCCTAAATGAACCGATGGTAATGAGCTTTTGTTAATGAACTTTATTGCAGCAATAATATATTGTATTAATTCAGTGGCCAAATGTTCAACCAAAACGCTTTGCATCCATTTGTTTCATTAAAATGATAAATAACTGTATTACACGAGTAGATCATTTGCAAGTCACACGAATCATTCAGCAACTATGTGAATGCCGTGTGTGAGCTGAATATGTGGCTAAGTTGTGTACATACTGTACATAGTTGACTATGATCTTGCCTATCTGTATCAACTTTCTATCGTCAAGTGTTTTCCCCTGAACTAGTAGAAAGCAATGCATAGAAATTTGTAGCCATGCTATATTTGTACCACATCTTGCTGTATTCTCAACTATACCTTGTAATTGGTTAAATTACTGGAAGATAATGGAAGTCATTACATTGTTATGGCATGTCATACTGCGTATACATGTACCCATAGGTCAGTGTTTCCTACTCTTGCAGAAATAGCTCTACTGTATAAAACATATATACGTTATGATTGTGTTGATAGTTTTTCAAATTTCAAATTTCAGTCACCAGAAATCCTCTCCTACTATACATCACCGTCATCTGAAAAAATGAAAACTGGAAAATCTAGTTTTTCATTTGATACTGCACCCACCCTACCAAGAAACGAGTAAGTATAGTTTCTATAGAAACAGGAGTTGGCTAAGTTATTTATATGAGCAGTTAATAGGTTGATGCAATGCCTTAACTGAAATGCCAACTGGAACCAGTTTCTTTCCTCAAATACGATGGTATTTAGTTCCATTCTAGTCTTTTAGATTTAAGCAATTTATATATTTATATATATATACTGGTAAGTCAAATAATTCTGTAGAATTTCAATCAGTCGAGAGTTTTGGTCGTTTTTTTTAAGAATTTGTCTTCCGACTCATTCATATTCATTCATTTGCTTTTTATTTGTTTCTTTTCAGTTTGTTTGTTTAAATCTTACTTCCTTTTCATTCATTCATTTATTTTTTTGCTTGGTTATTTTCCACTTCTATAGCCAATCACTCATCATGTCAACCAACACCCAGAAAAGGTATCACATATTTTATCATTCATGTGCGTTTGCTTTATTTATACATTCATTATAATAAAACAAAGAATTAATGTGGGCGCAAGAAAACATATTATGGCTTTAATTATCTCTGTTTTATTACTCTTTATCAAGTTGACAGCCATTTTTAGTGAAGATTGTCATAAATGTACGTAATGAGACTAAAAAGGTCATGGGGGAGAACTCTGTTTTATGTACTTGTATGGTTGAAAAGTATCAAATTACTCGGATTGACCACTACATGGTGGAGGGAAAGTCTAACCGGTTTTGCGCACACTTGATAAGGCTACAAATAGATTGAATCAGAATTTAGAATTTGATTTTTGCAGAGGGGGAAAAAACCGGAGAAAAAACTTTGATTTACTGACATTATCATGCTGAGCCCAGGAATTAGACCTTATAGTTGCCTCGGTCAGAGGCGAGCAATCTCACCACTACTCCGCCCATGCTTCCCTAAATAATATTAGTAAATATTTATTCAATATTTTCCATCTATTAGTTTGAGTGGTTATGGCTTCATGGATGTTGGATTACCACCAGCAAGTCCTAGTGAAAGAGATATTGACCTGAAGGTTTGTTCTATTAATACTGTACTGTTGGCTACTGGTATATTTTTCTATCAGTTACAGTGCATACCATGTGTCTGTGAAAAAGTTCACTGACAAAATTGTACAAATTAGTTTAAATTTTTGTATTTCTATGGTTTACTGAGGTCTACTATAGAGCATTTTCACTCATGTGAAAACATAAAAATAGAGTTCAATTCCCGGAGGATAGAAAATGTATCGTTTTGGTACCCCATAATGGCCGCTGTGTTGGCACGTTAAAACGCTCTATTTAAAATTCTACAGATTTGTGCAACTTCTTACAACATTTTTCATGGATATTTGATATGCACTCTAAGCACTATCCAAGCTGATAAAAGCACTATCTGGTGAATATATAAACTCTAGCAGGTACCTCTTATTTGAGCTTCCTGCATTTGAATCATGCCATAAATGAAGTTTGTCTGTTGGATAGTGCTTGTTCTGGCTGTAGTTTATACAAGTCTGGCTCCTGGTGTTACATGTGTCAGATAGAACTTTATATAATATTATATATATGGATCATCATTTGAATGGACTGGGTTTTAAATTGACAATGAATATTTAGGCCACTGAACAAGTTAATATACATGTTGTACTTTTCCAGGATGACAAATCAACACTGCTTTTGATAGCTGCTTATGCGAGGTACAACTGTCCTTATGTATGGGTAAGTAGAGTTATGGTGAAGTTTTTTTGTTTGGAAATGCTAGGGCTTTATGGCCTCAACAACACTCTGTCCTATATCATGCAGTACTAATTTGCTTTATTATTATTTGACACATTTTTACTAGGTACGATCTAATCATGAAAGGCTGGTGTCGTTCACTGGAGGAGGTGATGAGAGCAAGCTACGAGACAGTCCTTTAAAGCTTAAATCAACAACATCATGGAAGCTTAATGGTAAATAATACCACTTAACTGAGAATACAGCTCTACATGTACATAGGACTGTATCACTAAAATAATAAGGCCTTACAGCGTGATGTGCGAATTCATCGTTTGCCTGGCGATAATGTATTCACATACTTTAATGCACAGGTGTTTGTACATAATCTAAATTTTTAAATTCTAGATTTAATTTATAATTCATTTCCTTATAGACTCTAAACTATGGGACATCATTGGAGAAGTAGTAAAGCTGTGTATGTATCCAGCACCCTTGAACCCATTTGCCATTGACTTCCAGTACTTTGAGGGCTTATCACTGGGTGAGAGGTTGATAGCTACTGGGGCAATGGTTAACTTTTTACAGAAGGTAGTATCCTCTGGAGATCATATCTACAATGCTAGAGGTATGTCAAACATGTCACTGAGTTGTAGATCTATGCTATTGAAATCCTCGTTAGATTCATTAAAAAGTATAGTACATTAGATCATTAGACACTGTCATTCTTGGATCTTAATGATATGGCGCCATGCTAATTTATTCCCATGATGATAAAAACACTTGTTTAGCCTTGCATAACCTTACAATACAATACAATTCATTTGACACCTTATACTTAAGAGTACATGGGTGTTTGGTTCTAAATATATTATAGGTATATATACATACTATGTATTAGGTATTTTTCTTATTTCGTTTTCACGTAACCTTATCCTGAAACACTCGAACATGGGGGGTGGTGGTGGAGGGGGGGAGGTGGGGTGGATTTATTGTTCATGAACATGTTAGCACATGTATGATCAATGATCAAGGTCCATACAGTAAGACAGCTTATTCAACCAATCCAGTTCATGAAAATCAGCAAAATAGTGCTCAGAAATTGGTGTATAATGCTAACTTGCCTAATTGTCTTTTAGATTTTTAGCCCCCCCCCTCCCCCCAAAATATACTCTGTGAAGCTTAGCAATTATACTAACATTTTGAATGCTTGTTGTTTATGTTTGTGTTTTTTTTATTTACAGTATTTGATGATTTAGGAGAGCTGACTCGACAACATTTCAAGGATTTGCAAACATTTAGTAGACAACAGAAGTCAAAAGAAATCAGTTCAAGACAACAAGGAATGAATGAACAACAAGCACAGTCTTACCACCGAGCTGGACCTATGCCTTCCTATCCTACACAATACCAAGCTTACTAGAACCTTTGATTCTTAAAGATTAGATGATGTTGGCCAAGACGGCCAAAAGCTTGGTGTTACTTAAAAAATTACACTATATTTACAGTGCATTGCGCAAAAGTATGACCTCATGTACGGGTGAACGCACACTATTTATCTATTTCTTGAACTCAAACACTACGATTAGAAAACTCTACCGAGCGACATCGAACCACCAGGGAATATTTATGAGCCTATCACGTGACTCAGTCCAGTCTTCCAAACACCTCATTTAAAGTTAGTATTAGCATACTATATGCACAGCCTTTTTCCTGCCAAATTAGCATTTCTATGCCTTATTTGGTAACACCAGCCAGCTTTGCATCAAAATGTGTTGGTTTAATGTACAGAATCTGTGCATAGAAGTATACCCATACATCAAATGATCATGACCATGCATACTTTTGAGCGTTGCGCTGTAAATAAAAATGAAACAGATTTCTTGTAATTAGTATTAATTACTAAATAAATAAGAAATAATAACTTATTAATTTGCACTAAGCAAATAAAAAATATCTTACGTTTACATGTTTCTTTACATTCATTGTCCAAGTTATGGGTCGAATGATTTCAGTAGAAAGCTAAAGTAAAATTTATTATTATTAAAAGCACTGAAGCATGGTTGGTATCACAGTGAGAGCACTTACCTCTCACCAAGATGTGATCTGGTTTTAAGTCTTGCTGGGCTTGGTGTCTGGTTTTACATCAGATTCTCCGGTTTTCCTCCCTCCACTAAAATCACTCTGAGCCACTCTGTGGATTTGACTGTTAATTCCTATTATTATTATTTATTATAAGTATTTTTTGTGTGCAAGTAGATGTTGTCATGCAGAAGGCATCACTTGAATGAAGCCCTGTTAAAATAAAATATATCTACAGGGGTGTAATCAAAGTTTGTGGGGGTCTGGTAATGTTTTGGTCTGCCTTCCCCTCCCCCCCTCCCCCTGAAGAGGCTATAGTCTGATGCAAAAGAGGTTTTCAGTTTCCCCCAATCCCTTTATTTCCTGGACATTGCCTGGTATTATCAGCTACAACATTCCCAAGCTCTTGCAATTTTAACATTGACTTTGGGAGTGATATTTGGCATCGGTGGATGTCCATTAACAAGTCTTAGACTCATGAACCAGAAAGTGTTTGAGCCCACGGATACTAAACCTTGATAAACCCAATAATATAGCAATACTAGTAGCGTAGAATAGCTCCAGAAATGTGAGTGAGTGATATTGAATAATGAAATGAAGCCTATGAATAATTCATGGTTTAAATTTTGTCTACAAAATTACATCCAACCACATTCTGTGCACATTTTGTGTTGCACTACATTAATGCCTTTCTTGGCAATACATTACCTGTGTGTTTTCCACCTTGCTGGGTCCTGGGATTTAAAATAATATTGTTTTTGCAGTCAATTTTTCTCACTTGGTTTCAAGACTATGGATGGGTAACTGGGATCCCTGTGGTATAGAACTCAGTCTCAATCTTGTACTTCTAGGAACGCCTTTCGAAATTTGCAGGCAGCGGCGAACGTGTTGAAGGAAGAGTTCGAAGCAAGTTTTAGAATATTATATTCTTCCCTTTCTATTAATTTATGGCTCAGAATTCTCATTTAATACAGAGGAAAAACTGGTTTGAAAATCACCCTCAATATCTAGCCATCCAGGCTCATGGATACGACAAAGACAACCCCTTCACGTCCAGATCCGCCATGTTGGTTTATCTTGAGCTCTGTGAAAGTAAACATTGGTTTGGAGTCGAAATTCACTTCTCTGATAAACTAAAGCGTGTTTATTTGAGTGGAAAACCAAGAAAAAAAGCAGAGAAGGAAATAATTGTACCTCTGAGTGTGAACACATCGTTAACAGTAGAAGAAATTCAAAATATTGTGACTGAGATCCAACAATGTTTACGAGATACTCCAGAATATAGCTCAAGGAACCTTGGTGTCACTCTAGGAATATGTGATTCAGACTCAAGTATAGTTTACTATAAAGTTTACAATGGATTAATGGAGCCAGGTCCACCTAATGCAGATGATTATGATCAAGATAAGGATATTTTTGAGGTCGTAACAGAGAAGAAATGATATATTTAGTAATGAATCTTAGTCAGTCAAGAACCAATAGCTAGTTAAGCCGTCAAGCGTGCACCTTCATTTCAACTGTTTAGTCTGGGTATCTTCCATATTTAAAACTAAGCTTATAAATTTTCTTAGGTATCTTTGAAACTTATATTCTTTTCCATGGTCCTACCATCTAAATGATTCAGCATTTGATAAGTCATAAGACTAGAAATGGGAGAGACATTCGTTTTGTGGTACTTTCCCCATATACGCTTTTTCTGATAAACTATGCATATATCTTATGTGACTGGGATTTGACTGAGTCCGTTAAAATTTTTAAGAAAAGTTTAAAAATAATTGCTTAATTCTATGAATATTTAGACCTGTAGTAATAAATTCATGATGGAGGAAACATTATTTACCAGTCAGAGTACTTTATAGCCTCCTGTGTGGACTTTCTTAGTGTCTGTCACGCAATGTTTCATGACAGACCCTAAGAATGTCTGCGTGAAGGGATTATATGAGCAAGAATTACATTTTTATTTTGTCTAATTTTTGTGTATTTGAGATAGGGAGGGGAGGACTGCAGCCCCACCTACCCCCCCCCCCCCCCCCCCCCCCCCCCCCCCCAACGCCTTGCCCCGACCATTTTAAACACTGTTCTGCTGTCCCAGAAAAGTACTTTGAGGCCTCAGTTTTAAGGCAGTTATAAACCAGTACACCCACGGTTTTCAAAAGCATGTGGCAATCCTGAGATTTGGAGCATATTCTGGTCCCTTCAGAGGATCGATTTTTGACGAATTTGTTTTCTCGAAAATTATGTGACATTCCAAGAAAATTAAATTTACCATGGTTTAATTTATTTTTTATTTTTGAATACTTTAAAATGAGCAAAATTACTTTGTTGTTAATATGTGTCAGTGCCATGCAGTGCTGATTCTGTGGCATGTGCTGTGAAATCAACTGGAAAAAAATATTATGTTTACAACGTTCTGGTCTGCTGATAATATTCTAAAATAACTTCTGCTCAACTTTAACTCAAATTACCCCATTGCAACTAGTTTTTTCTTTTAATTTCTGGTTCAAAATTAGTATTTTTTTTACAACACTCATCACATTATTAAATTATTTATTTTTCCTTTGAACATTTGAAGGAATTACTTGGAATGGAAAATATGACAAAAACTCTGATTGAGACAAAGAAAACGTTCATAACAAAATACATTCGGCGAAGATATTCTAATAATCTATAAATACCCAGAAAAAATACTCATAAAACTAATGCCCATTCACACCTAAACGTGTTTAGTTAAACTATGTTTTCATTAGGAAAAAAATTGAGAAACTAGAAACCTACAATATAATGAAACTTTCTAAAATATTGTCAGAGCAAGTCAAAGGATAATTTACATGCGCTATTTCACCAAATATCGTGCAGTGTTCGTAGATAGTTTTCCAAACCTGTTTAGTTAAACCACTTAAAACATGTTTAAGCCTTGGTGTGAATGGTGTATAAGGCACGTTCTACCCAATAGGAATTCGCTGTGTTTAGACAAGTCTTAGTTTCTTTGAAATATGCTGAAATGCTGTAAGTCGTTCAAGGGGTTAACCTCCAAGCTATCATCCAGAACGATATGTTCAACAGAGCTGAAAATGCGTTGATAAAATCAGCACTTATAAAAAGCAAGCATACAAGAAGTTCTTGGGAAGTAAACCGAAATCACGATGTTTGCAGTTGCTGTTTTTGTACTTGTACTTGTACAGATAGCAACTTTTACTTTTACAGGTAAAAAATTATTATCTCTGAATCAATAATAATTATTACAACCACTATTATTAATTTACTTAATTGCACCGAAATATATTAAGCAGGTGAAGTGTTATAAAGCTGGAAGCGTTCTTAAATAAATAGTATACATTGTTTCTGAATAAACAAAGACATACTCTTACTTTACACATCTTGAAATACCCTACGAAAAACTTGAAGATTGCCGATTGATGACTGTTGCGGATATAGGTTTTTTGAGTTTAAAAACGATACGAAGCAGGATTTCACTATATAATACTTCAATAAATCATAGGTTGCTTACTCGATATTTACCAACTACATTTTATATTATATGGAAAAAGCATGGGTGGTACTTTTCATTAGTGTACATGCATAATGATGCACGGCAAATATCGTTGTCATCATTATGAATGCGAAATTAGTGGGCTTATTTTTAGGGCTTATTTTCCGAAGTTTACGGTAACAAACTTAGCAACCCATTTCCCTTTACGCATTTTGAAATATTGTCCAGCGATGTAGGCAGGGTTGATCACATGATTCAGTCAAGTTACCAAAAAAGAGACCGTAGAGGATTGTAAGTTTGATAGATGGAAACGCCAGCAATCGAATCACGAGTACTGGTGTGTCAAGGCAGAAACGCAAAATCAATAGGAAAAACGGGGTACACCTACGAGGGTCGTTGAAGAAAGGAATCGATTCTATGCGCTATTTTAGATAATTTTAGCAGTCTAGTTAAATCACAGTTAACTTGGGTTAAATTTGTAGCTATTTTAATAAATATACTAAACACAATGCGCGTTTTATCCACAATTTACTGACAAAAATAACTTGATTGTTTTTAACAGAGGGATTATCTATTGACTGGACCCCAGATAAAGCCACCAAGGTGACTGGGATTGAAGGACAAGGTGTTGACATAACTTGGAAGGCAGATTTTAAACAGTTTGATGGGATAGAAACGAAATGGACATTCGTAAAAGTGTATAGGGATGGAAGACAGATAATCAAATGCACTCGTGGACGAAACCCTCCTACGTTTGTATACCCTGACTTTGTCAACAGGGAATCACACCTGAAGCTGAACGCCTCACAGGATGGTACCAATGTAACTATCGTGTTTACATTAACAAACCTTACTACCAAGGATAATAATACCCTTTACAAAGTATTACTGACGCATGACGAAGATTCTGAAACCATTCCTTACTTCACCACGCTTATCATAGAAAGTAAGTACATACGTACTAAAAATCACATACAAAAATAAATCCCCACGTTCTGATTGGCCAAAAACATTTGGTAAAACTCAACTCATTAAATAATAACGCGGGAAAAGAGTACAATTTTGATCTCGGCAGCTGAAGCAAAGGGTTGGTCAAATAGGACATTTAAGAGTACAATAAAACGTTATATTACGTATGGTCTATTTTATCCGGGGTTTTGTGAAGGAGCGTGCATTGTTTTGTAACCAAATATATTTCTAAGAAACTAGCTAGCTTAGTATTCGTCATTTTATTAGCATTGATTACTAGCTACTAACCTGAAACGCCAAGATAGAACGGGAATAGCCGAAGTTTAATTTGTTTCGCTAATTCCTTTACCTTTATTTTCATTTAGACTCACCTTTAATAACAAGTCCAAAGTCTAATATCAACGTCAACACTCAAGAAAAACGGACAGTGAATCTGAACTGTGTTGCTACCGGCAACCCTTTTCCTAATATCAACTGGACAAAAGATGGTGTGATTGTAGGCACAGGAAGTCCGTTGAGGTTGGATAATGTCACGATAAAGAACATCAGTGAATGCTATACTTGTGTTGCATATAATGGCATTCCTCCTGACAAGTCTGTAACCATGTGTTTAAACGTACAATGTGAGTATTTGGAGAGTCAGGCTATATACTATGAAGTCAAAACGGACCTGAGAAGGCAGATTACAGTCGGGATAGAAACTTTTATAGGAGGTTTAGTCAATTTTAACAATAAAATCTCGGTCAATTATTATTATTCTAGTTTATTAGACGTTAATTTTATGTATCACTGTTTCATTTTATGCTTCAAGATACGCCGAAAAAAGTTACGATTGTTGCCGACAAGAAAACAGTTTGTCTTAATGGTAACATTACGCTAACGTGTTTAATGGAAAGAGCCAATCCCCCAGTGTTTGGATATGATTTCTATCACAATAACGTTTCTACAGCAATCAACCAAAGCAACATCTACATCGCCAATGCCTCATTTCCCAACAATAACACTTTTTATTGTGTGGCTAAAAATCTTGTTGGTGACATTCCTAGCGACTCAGTACAGGTCAAAGTTAAAGGTAAGCCGGGTAGTGTGTGAACACAGATGAACACACCTACCTGCAAGTATGTATTACAAGTATAAACGATTTGGATGAGCAACGTCATGGCCATTGACACCCTAAGTAATGATTTCTTTATTCAAAGTTGTCTTGCCTTAAAACTGTATCATCATCATCATCGTCATCATCATCATCACGTCACTAATAATCAGCTATTAGGCCATTYGTCTTTGAGAAGTTTGTATGATGGCGTCATTTGACTTTCACTACCAAGATGCTTCGCGATTTTTTTTCTTATTGAATTTATATTTCCTCATGAGAATAATAAGACAATTGATGCTTACTAACAGAACAAAAGAAAAAGTGTGCAAGGGATTCTGGTATTGGAAGTCAAATAATGCAATCATGAATCTCACTTAATCAGTGCAACCAACATATTTTCTTAGTGCAACCAGATACATTCTGTTATTTTCTATGTACTGGCGCGCTTCATAATGACAGTAGATATTTTCATCCCCTTACTGAGAAACTAAATAACTCTTAACAAATGATGGTTTGCAATCATCCCCAAGAGGGTCCAAAATGACAAAGAGGTGGTGGCCATGTTGGTGATATTAACATTGACCGCTAATAACAAATCTTTTGTTGCATACCATCAACATGGCGGCGGTTGACTTACAAATAACCAGTGCTGAGTAACATTCTTTCCATTTATTCAAATTTTCATACTAATGAAAAAGGTATAGCATTCCATAATTACGAAAACAATTATTGATATTCAGATCCACCTGTGATAATCGTTCCACCACAAAATATGACTGTAACTGAAGGGTCTGATGTGAACTTTACAATCACCATCAATGGTACTGAACCTCTTGCTGTATACTGGAATACGTCTGGTCAGTTCGTAGAGGCTCTGAATGGACGAGTCATCTATTTACAGAAGGTAAATCGAACAGACGAAGGTCGTGTTGTGGTAACAGTCAAGAATGGAAATGAATGTCCTCGAGCTGAAGCTGATGCTTACCTTACTGTGGACTGTAAGTATTGAGGTACACCTGGGTTTAACATTCAGAAGGATATAGTATATATGATGAGGCATTTTAAAACGTTAGTGCTGAAACTGGCGATGTTCCCTACACTAGAGTTTTAGCGAAGAAGGTTTTAGAATTGAAGTTTTGAATGACTATTCGCACATTGACTATAGCATATAAGGTGGATCAGTGCATATTAATTTAAAACCAACCTTCATGTTTTACTTCACTTTCCAGACAAACCAGAAAAGACTTATTTGACAACAAATAAAGCTAATAACACCTTCATGACGGGAGAAAGTGTAACACTGTTTTGTTCCTCCAACTCCAAGCCACAAACATGTAAGATTACCTTCTACGATGAAAGTCACGTGATTGGAAGCTATCCAGACAGCACATGCAATGGAAGTGTGTCTGCAAGTCACGTAATTCAAAGTATCGATGGATGTAACTTGGAACAATATTCATGCAAAGCTGAAAACAAATACGATTATGGAGAGGCGAAAATAAACTTAACAATCCAAGGTAACGAACAGAAAGTGTTCATGGCGTTCATGTTGGTGGAATGATGGCTTTAATATTTTGAAGTATACCTGTTGAGTACTGGCTGCTTAATATATAATGGGTCGCAACCGTTTTGCAATATTGAGCATTAATTTGCATTGAAGTGGTAAACCCTTTCTAGACTTCCCAATATGGTGGTTGATCGTTGGTAAAAATAATTCATATACCAAATTGTTTTTTAGTACCTGTAAACATGTCTTTAAACCCATCGAGGAACTTTATTATCAAAGATGAAGGCAAAACATTAAAAATACTATGCATTGCAACTGGGTGCCCAACGCCAAATATAACCTGGACCAAGATCGAAGGCATGCAACGTTTAATTAATACAACCACTGGGAATTCGCTATCTCTTCGGTTTGATAGTCTTAGAAGACAAGATACTGGAGGTTACCTGTGCACAGTTGATAACAGAGTTGCTGGAGGTCCTATGAACAGATCAATTTACATCAACGTAACTTGTAAGTTTCGATAATTGTGTGGGTATGAAAGTGTCATGCTAAGCCTAAAAAATGTTTATATAGTTAAAAGCAAATTTCATTTTCAACCTCTGGGCTGAGGAATATCATATCCAAAAATTAGTAAGAACATGCCAAATGTTTTGCATCTTTTAAAGATAAGCCCGAACATACCATCATATCAACCAATAGAAGCAACAACACTTTCCTGAAAGGAGAACATGTGAAATTATCCTGCGCGTCAACATCAAAACCACAATTGTGCAACGTGACGTTTTACCATGGCAACACTGTTATTCAAAGCTACTATAACAAGACATGCGCAGGAGCAGATGCTGCTAGTCACGTGATACACAGTATTGATGGATGTAACCTGGAAGAGTATTCATGCAGAGCTA
>NW_022261404.1:13234-25121 GCF_009602425.1 Actinia tenebrosa
AATGATTCTAAAAATAGCACCACAGAGTGCTCGTGATGGGGCGCGGGGATTTCATTTTCTCTTGTATAATACTTTTAGGTACAAGAGACTGCAGTCAATAGCGTTCACACAGCAACTACTGGAGTCGCCATTGCATCTACCGTTGCCCTATTCACACCGTTGGCAGTTTTTGGCGTAGTAGGGTTGATTGGGTCCGGCGTAGGCGCTGCGGCTGTAACAGTTGGTGACGCTGTTTCTAACAGAGTGAAAGCTAAAAAAATCAAAGAACTCGTGGAAAGCAAAGCTATCCTTTTGAAAAAGGCAGAAGAAAAGTTGAAAGAGCTTCAAGATATCATCAAAAAAGTTTCTGATGTTGGAAAGATTCCCATCACAACTGCAAATAAAATATGCTTTGGTATGATGGATATTGCCAGAGCAGGGGCGGGAGCGAGTATAACCCTGCAGGGCGATACGATAGCCACGTTATTTGGTATGTTTCAAGTGTGGAGGGCAGGGCAGCTAGCGCCGAATGGTCTTGCTGTAATTCAAGGCGTTTCTGGCGCAGGATCTATTCTAATCAGTGGTCTTGGAGCTGTTGTTGGGGTGTGGGTCGTAATTGACGGATGGTTTAATGGTAATCCTACTAAAAAAGCGACAATTGATACGAAAAAGCAATTGGAAGAATCAACAAGAGCCATTTTGAATTTGATTAATATATTCGAGGGTAATCAAAACGAATAAAATTTCTCTCATGTATAGAGAGGCGGGGATGCTCGTCGAAAATTCCGAAGGGGAGGGGGGTGGTGGGTTACTCTCATATATAGAGAGGCGGGGATGCTTGTCGAAAATTTTGGGAATGACTCCTAAGGTATAAAAATCCGGGTCTTGTCCCATCCAGGTGGGCAGTGCGTGGTATTAACTATCGAGGTATCAACTATCCATTACCTAAGTACTGCATGTAACAAAAGGCAGATGATGAACCGAAAATATATATCCTGAAATCAGTATACTGCCATTCTGACTGTCGTTAATATAATCTTTGGTATCTTATTACCTGACAGAACACTGAGATTTTGTGACACCAGTACGTGCATGGTATAACAAATCGCAGATCGGGAACTAGCAAGTTAATAATGCGTGGAATGCAAATAGAGTCCTAAAATGTAAGCGGGGATAAATTATTATGCAATCATTTGTTAAATCTGTTTTTATGTTCATAAGGAATAATTTTCAATTGGGGCTAGAGCCCTGTTAATTATTAAGGCCTAAAAAATTCACGTTATTAAATGATTAAAAAAAAAACAACATGACAAGCATGCGTGTTACTTTACGAGCTTTTGAAGTGACCATACTCGATGATCCTTAAGTAAAGTAGCCCCGTTTAACTGAATTATTTTCCTTTTAGAAAGACCTCTTTACCTTGGGTGTGATGTTTTCCCATTTCAGACCACGTGTTATTCTCTTGTGAAAAAGATTCTTTGTAGAAGTTCCATTTCCATCCATTTAATTGTGTTCTCGTGCGCAACCGTTAAGCAAAGAACTGATACTCTAGAGAATGACAGGTGGTCTGAAATAAAATGTAAAAAAAAACACATTACGACCAAGGTAAAGAGGTCTCTTGAAGCGCAGTCTTTATCACATGTATATAAAAATTTGATTTAGCTCTCAAGAGCGAGAGCGCTTTTCACAATTTTATTACAGTCTCAAACTGAGACAAATTCGAGCGCTGAATGTTTTGGATTTCTGCATGGTCTTTATAGGGAACCAAACCTGGAGCGAAAAGGGAAATTAGCACAGCGACTCGATGATTTCTTTCATTAACCAGAAGCTCGTTTACAAAAAATCACAAAAGAGTCGTGAATAAATTATAACATATCGTGAAAAAAAAAAGTTTTAAATGATAAAAGAGCTTTTTTTTTCAATTATATTATAGCGAATCCATATATATGTGGTTTTCACATTAGCGCTTTACCATTCAAAATTCACCAATGAAAAGTGTTTGATTAAGGCTTTCTGAACAATTCCATACCACCTGGAATTCATCAAGATGAGAACAGAGATCTTCTAAAAGACTTTTGATTGAACAGAATTGAAAGGCAACACAGTTGTTCCCCGGAACGAAGCTCTAATGTGTTTGTTTTTCTCAGCTCTTGTGTTTCTCGAACTATCGGAATTTGAATTCAATTTGTAATYTTTTTAAGAGCTTTTTCGTTTTTGGATTTACTGGTGAAATCCTGAGGCTTTCTGCTCCGAACAACCGTCCTCCTTTCAAGAATGAATGATTTATTACGAAACAACAGCAACTTCAAGTATTCCAAAAAAACTGCCAGAAACATCCTTGTCATTGTATTTGTTTATGGCATACAAGAACTTCTGAGAACCCAATTCTTCAGGTTAGTGTAAAACAAACTATAGGATTCTGACTTTTTGAGGATTTAAACTATCAATTCCAGACAAGTATTTTTTTTCACTTTAAATCTAATGAGTTAGAAATTATTCATGAAATTTGGCGGTTTTCTCTTCAACAAGAAGCACCGTTATTGTCGAATTTTTGACCTTAAAATTTTTGGACACATTTTTGCACTTAAATTTTCTTCAATCAATAAAACCGTTAGTAATACATTGACTTTGGAATTTAAAGTATTTTTTTCTTTTCAACAAGTCTATAAAGGACATTTCTTTCCACTGAACAGAAGAATGTATGATTCGGAAATTGTAATTTAGACAAATGGAATCAAACAAATCGTATAAGTGAAAGTTAATTGTTTTAATATCATGTGGTTCGAAATTTCAAATTATTTTTTTCCTCTTTTTAATTACACGGTTTTGAAAAAAATTCTTTTCTACAAGCAATGAAAGAGATAGATGAGAATTTAAGATTGTAATTCAGAGCAAAAAGTAGTATTTTACAAGGACAAATGTTTTATAAATCAAACTAATATAATACTGCTTTAATGAAAAGATGTGTTGAATCAGACCTGCCATATATTTTATTAATGTGAGTTGTCAAAATATATAAACATTGTTCTGAAATTATTCTCTTCTTAATGAGCTAAAATTTAAACAAAATTTTACGTCTTGATTCAAAAATTAACTGCTTCATAATACACTCAACAAAATTACACGATTCCGTTTGGAAAAGAGGAGTTCAATTAAATCCCAAATTGTACTCTGTAGAGTCCCAATTCAATTCGAGTGCTCAATTTTGTGTATTATTTAAAAAATCTCACAATCTACTCGTACTATTCGGAATCTAAAGATATTCGTGATGTTTCAAAGGTTCTCAAATTGAACTCGATCGCCTAAAAGGCTCGTCCTTATTTTGAAAACTTTCAAAACACCACTCGTACTTATAACTAAATTCCGAATTGTACTCGAGATGGTGCGATTTCCTAAACTTATTTCCTGCTTATATCAGTAATAATGTACAATAATATTCATAATAATAATATACTTTAATGGCTGCTTTGGTATTTTAGATGTCCGTGCAAAAACTATGCTCTCTACAGCTTCATTATGGTAGCAGCTCCTATGTTTTTCCTTCTTGGCATTGGATTCAGCTCAAGTGATGGCTACTGGTCTATCGTTTCCCGACGAAAACATATTACAAACAACAAACTTCGACTCAACTACTGCCTGAGGTCCCTGCCAAGTCTGTTTGAGCCGTTCTTGCCAGCGGCTGCTTTTATTGTATTCGTTTTGATGAGAGGGGAATACTACGCATGTGCGAAAATTGGAGGACGAGACGGTACATGTTTGGCCAAGCAGGGACTGGAACAAAATTTAAAGGTAATTGATATATATATAGCCGCCATCTTGGTTGACAATAACAAAGCATTCCTAATTAGCTTCTCTCGTTAGATCAAACTAACAGGACGGTATTTTCATTGTTATTTATAGATCTCAAGGGATCTTGAGTCACATRGTTGCACGTACACTGGTTAGGAAGATTCTAGTGCATGAAACCATAATATATTAACTTCTAAATATTAACATATTTAAACGATAGGAAACACAAGAATTTGCTCAATTTAGTACAATCTAGTCTTAATACTTTTTAATCCTTTTTCATGAGTTTATTGTGTTCTGATTTTTAAATTTCATAAAGTTTATTTTGTTGTGCTATTTAGTCTTTCATAAGGCTGAGTTCATAATGTATGGCAGGGGGGGGGGGGGGCAGGTGAAAATTTGAAATGTCCAGAATAATTCTTAACACCCCCCTTAAAGTCGTGCAAAAAAAATACGATCCCTCTGAAGTAAGGCTTGTAGCTTCTTCCAAAAATTGTGCATCCCCCCATTTTTCTGATAAACAGTTGCCCATCCCACCGTTCTTCCTACCAACATTTTCCCGTTCCCCCTCAATTTCACCTGACCACCCCCTCCCCCCCCTCTGCCATACATCATGAACGCAGACTAAGTTTTATGAGATATACGAACACATTGAACCCTTCTCAAAAGGATATTTTATGCGAGGTCAACATGGAAATACAAAAGAAATCGCCATTTTTTCAATGGCATTTCTATTGCATTTTTATGGTAGCTAATTTTAAGAGGGGTGCATTAATGAAATCAAACTTAAAACTTGTTTTCAGACAACAGCTCAAGAAATAGCAAAATTCAACACTCAATCTCAACTTCTTGGCTGTGGCATTCTCGCTGGAATCACAATATTCGCTGTGGGAATTCTTTTCATTCGTAACYGCTGCTTCGAAAGTGATGTCATTCCTGGCAGCGAGGAGTTTCGCTTCATGGAAAACCAAGTATTTTTTGCTGCTTTCAGAGACAAAATGAAGGATGCCATTGAGAGYGAAGTGAAGAGAGATATGGAGGAAGCGTTTGACGGGATGAACAACGAACGACAAGATGCAGAAAGCGTCTTCAGAAAAGCAAGAGATCAGATCTACCAGAAGAAATCCTTGAAAAAGGTTGGGGAATTTTCAAGGCTCAACTTTCATGAAGATGGTCATTCCTCTCCTAGAGTTGCTGACTCGAGCTTTTGAAGAGCTCGAGCCCGCGGAAGGGAGGGACGGGGAAGGGAGTGTCTTTAAAATCGATCCCAGAGTTTTCTTTTTTTCTTTTCTTTCTTTTGCTACCTTTTTTTTTTTTTTTTTTTTTTTGCATTCATCCTACACCATCTCTTTGATACGACCAAAACTGTTACCTAAAACATACCCCCTTAGTAAATCCCGACCTTATTAATCCGACCACGACCTTATTAATCCGAACATGATAAACCTTTATATTACGACCGTTCTAGTAAGATAATCCAGGCAGTCCTCAATACGAATAACACTATTGAATTGCAAACTTGAAAATACGACCGCCTTAGTAAGCCACGACCTTATTAACCCGAACATGATGAACATTTATATTACGACCATTGAATAAGAAAACCTTTATTACAACGACCACTTAATTCAGTCTAACATGACAATAGTACTAATAATGCGAACATACCTTCATTCATCTCATGTCATCGACTTGTTTTTTTTTCCAGCCGTATGAGTATGACCAGATGAAAACACGTCAAGCATAGGACACTTCACATCGACCTATGTTCATTTTTCAATCTCACTAGAGGAAACACTTACTTCCTGCATGAAGTCATTATGACTTCCGGTTTCGAAATATTTTGTAACCTTTACAAATTTGCATGCTCATCACATTTTTATTTTATTTCATCAATTATATATTATTATTATTGTTATTATTTCATTTACGAACCAAGAAGCAAACGAACATCTTGGATTTGCACAAAGCTACGCTTGATCAAAATTTCTCTACGYTCATTTTTCCAACCTTCGTTGCTCGGACGTATACTTCGAATTCCGGTTACGACTGCTTTCCGAGAGTTTTGGCGGGAAAAAGAACTTTATCAGCTAGCGTGCATGCGGCTGGTTTCCAACTTCGCGCCAAAATGAATCAGCCAATTAAACTAAAGCAGAAAGTCATAAAGTAACATCATATAACTTGAATGCAGTCTACTCAAGAATAACCGTCCATTATCTTTTAAAACACATAATGGAACTAGTTTAATTTCAAAGTCGTTCTCAGTCAAAACGTGTTCTACGTACTTTTCTTATTTGGTATATGAAAATCTGAATTATTCTATTTGAAGGTTGAAAGCGATTGATAAACAAGCAGTCTTYTTGAGGGGTAGTTATTTTAATATACAATGAGTGAAGCTAAAGACAAAATGGAGCTCATGAATTTTTTATATAAATTGGCGGTTMWTGTCTGATGGAATRTWCTTAATGTCTAGCATTATTTTATCATATATTCCACTAAACTTGGTTTTTTTTTTGTGTTATATAAGGCTAGTTAATCGTAGTAAGTGTTCAATATGGCACCTATAAGTAAAGAAAGATGGTACCTATAAGTAAAGAAATAAAAACGAGCGAATGAATCAGGAACGAATGAAGGAATGAAGAAAAGAAGTAAATAAGGAGAAAATGAATGAATGAACGAACGAACGAACGAACGAACGAAGCAGAGTATGTTTCTGTCATTAAGTATAAATATCTAGATGCATCTTCAATTAAAGAAGGAAGAAAATGCCAAAGCAATAATGGAAGGAAATTATAAATAAAAGGAAAAAAAAGCTGAGATGAATGAATCAAAATAATCAAGTTTCAAAGTCAATTGAACAGTGGTCAGTCGCATCAATACAGATGGGCACTCATTTAACAAGGAATGATAAAGACTAAGCACTCGTCTAAGTGGACTTCAATAATTCAGCATCTGAACAGACTTTTTCAGACTGAATTTTTAAGTTGGTTAAGTAAGTACAAATGTTAAAAGATTTATATTGACAATAAAGAGACATCCTAATGTCCTAATTCATCTGTATTTTATCCAACTTCATTTCAAAAGATGCAGCAAAAGGTAGAGTGAAATGSATTATGAATTGAAGAGGTCTATAAGATTTTAGTACACCAATTAATAGCCCGCATTTGAAGCAACTGACCTATGACTTGTCTCCGGCTCCAACCAACCCCCCACTCACCTACCTATCTACCAATCAACCTACCCACCCATCCACCCACCATCCCACCATCCCACCATCCCACCTAACCAACCAACCTTAAAACAAAAGAAAACGGACTTGAAATCGCATTGAAACCAGACATGTTTTTTTACTCTGCATGTAATCGTAGAGTTCCCATTACGATATCATATAGTAATACAAGTAACCATTTAGGATAATCGATTCAGTTACTCTTCCAGCCAATCATGCGCGTACGAAATCCGCCCGGGGGAGGGGGGACTCCGGGAAAAAAGTACCGGAGATGCTCGTCGGAAATTTTCAAAAAGACCCCTAAAAGATACCGGAAGTCTTTAAAAAAGGGCGTGGCTGAATAATTTTTAAYCCCTAAGAGATACCACAATGAATAATATTTTATTTTTTTTATAAAAAGTGCCCCCGGGGGAAATCCGTTCAAATCTAAAACCCTTTTCACTAACTTGGACATTGCTACATATATTGTTCCTTCATAGTTAACAAACAAGCAAAAATATGAACAAGAAACAAATGAGCATAGAGCATAGATATGGGATAGGCTAAGTTTCTTTGTCCATAATATGTCATATCTCTAGTTGACGTGACAACCAGCTTTCTTAACCAGACATTCCATGACTTTTAAGAGCTCTTAATGGAAACATAAACAAGAAACAAATGAGAGCATAGATATCATGGGATAGGCTAAGTTTCTTTGTCCATAATATGTCATATCTCTAGTTAATGTGACAACCAGCTTTTTTAACAAGACATTCCATGACTTTTAAGAGCTCTTAATGGAAACATAAACAAGAAACAAATGAGAGCATAGATATGGGATAGGCTAAGTTTCTTGTTCATAATATGTGATATCTCTAGTTGACGTGACAACCAGCYTTTTTAACCAGACATTCCATGACWTTTAAGAGCTCTTAGTGGTGGCTGTTCTAATGCACTGGATCTCTTTAAAGCACTCATGAAAAGCTTTAATTAAATGGTTTTTAGAAATAATTGCCAAGTACGTGACACTGCTACCAGCGTTTATCAAAAATGAATTGTCTTAAGCAACTAGTTTTTTCCATTTCGCTTATTTCATCCTTTTATTCTTTTTGATATATTCTTCGTAATTTTTTTATTTTTATTTTTTGCKTATTACTTGATTTTTTTTTTCTTCCCTCCCATTCTTGTACATTCTTTGTTTCTAATTTTCTTTCTTTATATCTTTCTTTTTCGACCTGTTTTTATTCTATAAATGTCGCTAATTTAATTTCCCATCATTATATTATTTTACCAAAACAAAAATATCGAAAAATTAATACTTTTACGAAACTGCACAAAGTTTACTTTGCAAAACRGAAGTTAGTTTGGCAAATATTTATTTGCTTGCTTATTATACAAGTAAAGAAAGGTTGTCATATTTTGCTAAGCATTTTCCCCTTTTTTTACTTTTAAATTAGCTGGACGTAATCTTGAATAAGTTCAATTTTAATTACTTCCTCTAAAAAGCCACTAAAATTASCTAAGAACGCCTACTTCAACGGATTTACCGCCTCCCAGATAATACATCTTGTTCGATATCCGAAAAAGAAATTCAAAACAAGTTGTTCTAGATTATTTGTGGTTTTGTGAGCAAGATTAAAGAGGGCAAATTTAAATGTATAATTTGTGGTGCAGGTGACGAGCATGCGCAGTGGAGTAGAATTYTTCAGTGTTTTGAAGTGTGAGTAGTTGAGCAAAACAAAGAAATCCTGCAGGAGTAAAAGAGGGAAGGAGAAGTTAACATGGAAAACTATCCTAATAACACGCCCAGAAGATCAATATTCAGGGACCTTCTCATAGGCAACGAACGGTAAACCAGATATTTAAATTCTAGTGCTTTTTTCTGCCATGCATTCTTGTTGTTTAACCATTTATTTATATCGGGACCGACTTCTGGCATCAAAAATTATATCATAATATCAGTCATAATTGCCTTGTCGAAATAGTTTTAATTTCAAGTATATTCCCAGTGTTTTCTATTTGTATTTTTCAATATAATTCTTTGCTGTTGCTTCGTTTGCTTAATTCTTCGAAGTCAGATGTAAAAGATATTATTACGAACTACGATTTGTGGTTAGGAAATTTTCTTTTAGCTACAGAGCAAGATTCAAGTTCAAACCTCAGAGAACGCGACTTCTGTTCAAAAAATCTAACCACAGATCGCTTCCTCAGATTCAATCTCTATTATGCTGTAAATAATCCCTTGACTATGACTGCTAGCGCTGTTTCCCAATCGAGATAATTCTGATAATAAGAATTCGATTCGGTGGCTAGTTATCCGCTCTCTATGGRATTCTCATTGGACTGAGTGCCCGAGACTGTCCCGTTGTATTCATTCCTATCCTAGATTAAGAAATTTGTACTTGGATCTCTTTTACACATTTTCAAGAATCATTTACACAAATATGACACATCTTTTCTTTGTTATTACAATGCTTTCATTCATGACTTTCATAGATTTAGAACATTCTTAGATTGAAATGTTTTTCTATGTTTGTATTGCTATTCTTTGCCATAATAGTGTTACGGCCTTATTAAATGTTTCCACTAAGAAAAAATAATTTCAGAAACACTTACCGCGAGAAAAATATGCAAATATTCACTTCTATTTCCTGCGTAACTGTGAATTTTCATTCATTGGCCGAAAAACAAAAGAATATTTTCTTGCTACTGTCGGGGAGTCTACCAATTGAAAAATGTCAACAAATTCAACTTAATCAAGAACAACGTTCTTGTCTTTTGACATTTCATTACCTAATTTTAATTCAAAATAATAAAAGCAGATATTTTTGCCTTCTTTTAGTAACCTAGTAAAGGATGTTCCCATTTTTTAAATTCTTTGGTTAGCTGAATAGTTAATGAAAAAGCTGCATACAATCATTGCCCTTATGACGAACCATCGTCTAAAGCTTGGAATTGAATGCTTCTTTTCAACATTTGCTGCCTAAGACTTAAATTACTATACATGTTAAAAAGTACATGAAATAGCAGAACTCTTTTTTGTACGGTAAGTCGGAAATGATCCTTAGATTAACAAGTCGAAGTTGAATTCTCATTAGCTTTTAAGGAGCCCTACTAACTTAAGCAATTATCGTTTAACGCCACAAGGGCATAAATTTTTTCGATAATTAAAAAAAAAAAAAAAAAAAAAACATTGAATCTAATTTTACGAAAATATATACTTTCAAGTTGGATGGAAAACTTTTTCATTTTTCTGTCCAAACCGATTCTAATATATTTTTCAAAAAGAATTCAAAATTTTTGTTTTCTTATATAATTATCTCGCTTTTACTCGTATTCTTATCATTTATTAATGCAAAGTTCCCTGGACCGGATAGCGCAGACAAAACCATTTATCTATTTAATTCTTTAAGTTATAAGCATTAATGAGTTAAAACTACTATCATATGCATCTCAAAGATAGTCATTTTATTTTAATTTTATTTTATCGTTTAAAATTTTGTCTCAGTACTCTAGAATATTTAACTTTATATTATTTTATTTTTGAGCTCCTAATTCAAAGGCTTGCACCCCCTTCAAAGTAGAGTTATATTTTCGTTTACGAGACGTATTT
Organism: Actinia tenebrosa; assembly: GCF_009602425.1. Next base: position 23,824 of record NW_022261404.1, read on the forward strand.
ATTAGTATATATTTAATATTTATGATTATGTCAACCTTGGACTTCTAGTGTTTATTACCCGTTTTGCAAAAACTCGAATGCCACCCGCAAGCGATGTTTAAACCTTTTTTTTTCTTCTTCTTCATTTTAAGAGGAAATTTTTTTTCAATAATGAGCAATAATGGCAAAAACTGGCGCCAAAAACTAGACTTTCGTATGAGATGTGGTCCCAATAGTTCGTTTTGGGTTAACACTTTGATTCCACTTTCATCGGTCATCTCCACTTCCAAACAAGTTAAACTTTCTAAATAACAAGATTTTAGCCTTGTACAACAGCCTTTCTTCAAGAGAATATTTTTTGGCGCTCACTGCAGGAAAACGAGGGGTTCTCTCTTAATTGTAATTTTTTCAAGGTTAGAGCACTCGCACGATTCATGGACTTTCCATCAATGTGGGTATGCCCTGACTTATAGATCAGGCGCCTAGAGGCTCTGAATTAGATCAGCCCTGGGGTTGGTGACATATTTATAATATCCCAATGGATTGTACACTCGCCTCTAAACTTACTCTAGGGTCTCGAGCCTCAATTGCTAGGCTCACCATTATGTGTGACTAGAGTTTGTTATGGTAGGCCTCCCCTTTGCTTCAAGGGTTTACCTCCAGGCTCTCCAGTTTTCATCCCTCCTTAAAGCCTAGCACGCTAAATTCCAATTCCGGCTATTTGGGTRTAAACTTTCTTATGGTCTATCGCTACGAATCCTGCGCCCTGATTGGCTGAGTGGAGAAAAGAAGCGTTTTTGAAAACCAAAGCGAAGCAAAAATAAATTATTTTTTCGATCTAAGTTCAACATTCTTTTAATTCATTTATTTGACCTATTGGTAGGTTTATAACAAACAATAATCTTGTCCTCATGGTCTACCGGTCGATCTCATTTGGCGTCCGCTCCATGGTCTATTGAGTCGTAGACCATGAGGGATGCGGGTCTCATTGTTAAATATAGCCGTTTTCCGCCGAACGGCTATTCAAAACAAATTTTATGAAGACTTTTTAATGTAAGACGTCGCGTGCAATTCCCCTAAAATGTGAGATTATGCATTGTTTTGCCTTTGGTAACATTTCGCAACAACCACAACGCCGACGACAACAACAGCAACAACAACAACAATGATGTATTACTTATTATCATAGTTTATTGGGTATAACAGAAACTACAAAAACCCTTGAAACTAACGATGAACTAGTCAACCAATAATAATAAATGGTTTTACTCCGATGAAGGACTAACGTCCGAAACGTCAGTTTCATTTTTACATACCAT
>NW_022261404.1:59372-87178 GCF_009602425.1 Actinia tenebrosa
CTTATGTAATTTAATTACTAGCGAATATTTAATATATTGCAACTGTAAATACAAACAAAATACAGGAAGCCCGTCCAGACACTTCTAAAGATCTCAACAACGAAGAACGAAATCTAGTACTCTTTTGCAAATRTGTTTTCAAAATTTTAAGGTCAAGATAGTCCACTAGAAACATAATTAACACGAACGAAAAAAATGATCTTCTTAAATTCGCTTTTCGTAGATAGCGCGCTTTACGTTTTTTGATATAATTTATAAAATRTTGAATATAGTGGTATTGTGTAAGAGAAAGTGCATGGGGCAAATTCAAATTTAAAATAATTGTTTTAAATATTTTGACTATGACTGCTCTATTTTATATCTGTACCCTTTGGCAGAATGTGAATTGCGCCATAGCTTTTTTTCACTATTTTGACTATGACTGCTCTATCTTATATCTGTACCCATTGGCAGAATGTGAATTGCGCCATAGCTTTTTCCCCCACTATTTTGACTATGACTGCTCTATCTTATATCTGTACCCTTTGGCAGAATGTGAATTGCGCCATAGCTTTTTTTCACTATTCTGACTATGACTGCTCTATCTTATATCTGTACCCATTGGCAGAATGTGAATTGCGCCATAGCTTTTTTTCACTATTCTGACTATGACTGCTCTATCTTATATTTGTACCCATTGGCAGAATGTGAATTGCGCCATAGCTTTTTTTTTACTATTCTGACCATGACTGCTCTATCTTATATCTATACCCATTGGCAGAATGTGAATTGCGCCATAGCTTTTTTCCCCCACTATTTTGACTATGACTGCTCTATCTTATATCTGTACCCTTTGGCAGATTCATTCGACCTCGGAATTGTGAAACAATTATACAAAAAACGCTAGATTTTGATCTTCCTTAAAGGCTTTAATTAAGTGTCATGTCTTTCTGAAGAAACCTTTTCAAACTATTAAACACTGTCTTCTAGTGTTACTAATCAATATTATTGAAAGAGTTGTTAAAAAACTAAAAGAAATTATATTACGAAATCTAAAACAAATACTAGTTGAACTGTGTATTTTGCAGTATAAATAAACCAATGAAGGACTATGTAGTTTGAAATTAAATTTAGCTATAAAAATAAGAATAAAGCGAAATAAAGAGCATTTGAATTTAACCAACATTTTTCGCGCTTAATCTTAAATTCGATGGGATTGAAATTCTCTTTGCATTATTGGTTTAGGTCAAAAATGTAATTGTTTAATTAATTATATTGATTTTGACCGCTGGTTGGTGCTGCACATTGGGAAACAGGGTCCCCTTCGAAGTACATTRCTCTAATTACCMCAAATYCCCAWCCCACACTTGAATCAACCCAAYTCGACTTAACGTCGATCGCGCAGGGATGTTGCTAGGYTGCTCATCAATTCGCCCTACAAAACCCCTTAATTAATAGTTGTTTGAATATGAGTTTTGGTGAAGTAAAGAAWAGTCGATCAGAGGGAAAAAATTAAGAACAACACTAGAAGATCAACAAAAAAAATTCAACTCAATCCTACGACAACGATAGCGTTGAGAGGCGACGTAATTGGAGCGCGCACACCGGTCCGATACTTTCTATCGTTCCCGTTCATTAATCCGATCGTAAACACTTCCATAATTGCGCTGTTGTATTTGGTAGCAGAGAAAAAGAAAGCTTTCGTAGATGACATGAAGTCAAATACTTCTTCAATACTTGCAGCTCGACTTTTTTCCAGCTGCTTCAATTCTGTCCATGATGTGATATTTGCAGAGWACGCGCACATTTAAACTGAACTTCCGTCGTAATTCTTTTGTTTCCTTCCTGTTAGACCGACTCACAATCAAATATTATTTCCTAGCAGTGCGACCAATCTACTTGYATTGAGTAATGAACGCATTATCTACAAATTGTTCGCCCACGACCGTTTGCGCGCTCAGAATTCGCGCTGAATTCGCATATTAATGGAACCTTCTCAAAATCTTACCAACGAAGGCATACACGTTTTGCATCTTTAACAGAACAAAATCCTAATCGTTTGCTTGGGATTCTATATTTTTCTTTGAGTTCGCGAAACAACATTTATGAAAAGTAGTCTTTTGAGAAAAGCATAAATACTTCAACTTCTTACAAAGTTTTTTAATTACGCTTTTAATGTCATATTCAAAATCTGTCAGAGAACAAAGTTAATAARTAAGTTAACCAATATTTCGCTCACTATTCTCATGTAAGAATGAATAACAAAATGGTAAGTGTAAACAGCTGTAGCAGTGGAAACGTTTTTATTGGTTGGAACTAAGGTAGAACTCTTTATGATTCTGGTTGACTGTCGAGAACATGAAATATTTTCATCTTTCGTCAATGGGTAGAAAATGAAACTTTAACAGCGCAACGCTCTTAGAAACAAAAGGAAAAGAGTGAACGTTTTTGGAAGAAATCTATAGCTAAAAACTCTTCAGTTCTACAGAGAAAATGGCACTTTCTACTGCCTCAGTGATCGCTTCATCCTCTTTTCTCATTCTCACAGAGGTTCTTATTCTATTTGGTAACATTTTAGTGATTTTAGCAGTCGCCAAAAACAAATCAATGCAGACAGTCACAAATATCTTCATCGTGAACCTATCGCTAACAGATCTCTTTGTAGCTATATTTAACTGCCCATTGATGCTGCTGGCTATCCTTGCTAATGGGTGGATCATTGGTGATGTGATGTGTAAAGTGTCTGGGTTTTTGAACGTCGTTTTCTGCTGCGCTTCAATTCTCACGTTAACAGCGATAAGCATCGACAGGTATGATCACACATTCTTTTWTATTAGACGTAAAAGGTGTTTGCCCTTGGGACTTTCAGTTAATAGTTAATCCGTAAAACAGATCGAATTGGGATTTAGCGTTAGGTCTTGCGAAGGAAGGAGAGCGCAGAATTACCCGAAGGAAAACCTTTGAATTAGGACAGAAGACCAACCCAACATGCTCTACTCAATCAAYGCAATGTTCACAGCGTTTAGCTTTGGCTAGAAATGCGTCCAATAGCGCAGCGCAGTATTGACATCATAAAAACGAAGACAAAGGCGAAATTCGGACAAACAAACTTACAAGTTTACTTTCAGCAGATACTTTTCACAGCCGATCGCAGTTGATCTTAGTTTACATAGGTTATTATTGTAACTTTAAGTAAAAATAATGAAATCGGTTCGTGTAATCCTCGTAGCGGTTAAACAGAATGCAATGTTTGTCCGAATCTTTAAGCTATTTTTAGAATCAGCGCGCTGCGCTATTGCTCCTATTCATTCAAAGAGCCATTATAGTTTGCTAAAATGGTAGCCAGTTACTCGAGCAAGTTGATTGAATAYAGTGGTACCTYTATTAAGCGGACACCCTTGGCACCTCGGTTGTCCGCTTAACAGAAGGTGTCTCTCATTTAGTTTTTTTACTTATATCCATTGCTTGAATCTCACTTTCATGATATGTACAAGCGAGCCAATTATTAGATCAAGCTATGTACATCGTCGACCAATTTACAAGATCTTTCAATTCGTAAATTAAACGTCTTATATCGCGTATTGATTCTTTGAATAGAAGTGCTTCCGTTGACCCTTCTTTGAGATGACAACTTTTATTTACGATGCAGGACTTTTTTGTTCAAAAAAGATTGAACTATCGTGTTTTCCTGAGTAATTCTGAACTACAGATTTACAGATAATAAATTTCGTACCATACCGACTTCTGTTATATATATAAACACAAAATATGAAAAAATATAAATGATAATAAATTGATTTTAATTTTATAATGATTTTTAATTTTTGATTTTATAAACAAATAATATGAAGAAAAGAAAAAAAAACAAAAAACAACATTGATAATAATACATTAATTTTAAGAAGTACATATGAAAAGTATACTTAGTAATCCTCACAGATGTTTTAAACTGGTAAATAATTTCCACAAATAAATCGAATAAAAAACGGCACTGAAGATTTTAAAGAATGTTTTCCTTTAGTGTYAAAAAAATCAAAGACAAATTAATTTGGTTTTTATTCCTTGCTATCAAATCTCCGGAGTAAAACAAACAAAGGTAACAGCCCCGTTTTCAATGAATTTTTTTATTATTTTACCCTTTAACAACCTCTGGACTGATTTAATAGCTTACAGATCAAATTATAATTGAATTTACCAAGAGAGAATAAATGAGAGAGGGTAAGKCGTAAAAATAGCCCAACCGGGAATTTGCATGGCGCGCGCGTTGTTGAGACGTTTTCTTCTCTTATTTAYGCTCTCTTGGTTATYTGAAAAGACTCCTCTATCTTTCTTTTCGTACAGGTACTACTGCATCACTCAACCAACCAAAAAAATCATCACCAAAAACAAGGCCTTCTGCATGATCGCCAGTATCTGGCTTATCGTTTTCTTCTTCGCTTTTATGCCAGTTCTAGGATGGAACGAGTATGTGTATGTAGACGACCGTAAACACTGTATGATATACTGGCAAAGAGGTGGAGCAGACTCAGCCTACGGGATATTTCTATCAGCATCTAGCTTCGTAGTCCCCACATGGATTATGTTTTTTTGTTACTATAAGATTTTCTCTACTGCGAGAAAACAGGCAAAAAAGTTTGCTCGGCCACGTGGTTGGAATATTGTGGGAGCAGAGGGTTCTAATAAGGCGCATGCGCACGTAGGTTGCTCTAGCAACAGGGTGGTGCCAAGTGATTACAATGAATCTGACGCTACACGAGGTGTCTTGTCGTCATACACGAACAACAATGACCTTACGCTAGAATCTGTGGGCCCAAATCCAGCCGAATTCGAAGAGAACGATACTGAAGAAGAAAAAGACTCGGAGCAGCAAGAACAAGAAGGGAACTGTTCTGTGAATAAAGAAATGTCTGTGCAAACAGATGAGAGGACTTGGAAAAAATCTTCAAATGCGACAAAAGAAGTCTCCAGGGACGTAAAAGAAAGACGTACAGCTCGAGTTATCCTTATCGTGATTGGTGTATTCCAGGTAATGAAATAATAGGGAATGCCACGTGATCGTTTCCCGCCATTTTTGGGAGGCAAACGCGAAGTAAAAATCTGACGCGCATTTCCTTGAAAACTTTGTGTCACAAGAAATCAATAAACCTTTGAATACGTAGCAAAAATAAATAAATAAATAAATAAATAAATAAATAAACAAACCGAACAACAACAACCAACAAAAAGCAACATGCAATGGAGATAACCCATGTTTGGGGGCTGTCACAAAACTCCACATTTCTTAGGAGAAATCGAGATTTGGTCAAAGCCGACCAAAKGTGTGCTCACTTATGATAATTTAACGATTTCAATTCTTATCCAGATATGTTGGCTACCATACGCAGCTTTGAATCAGTGGTCAGCGTTCACAGGAACGACTCCACCAGGAATAGCTGACTTAGCGGCTTCTCTWCTCGCCTACTTCAACAGCGGATGCAACGCCGTCATTTATACCAAGTTTAACCCAAAGTTTAGAAAAGCCTTTGCCAAGGTAAACTGAAAAAGACATTCTCTTTTCTCTGTTTTATCCTCTTAATATTACCACTGTATAGTTCTTTATTTTCTCGATAAGCTTTACAATTCAAACAGTGCCGAAAACTTTACATTTCAGCTTGAATCATACCTAATGGGGAATGGTTGGAAAAGCCTATTGTTCTAGGTTTTTGCTCGACTTTATCCATTGTTATATGACGTTGACAGTGCACAGAAAAGGAAGAGTTGCTTCGCTTGTTCACAGTATTCGGGAATATAGAAGCTTTTTTTCCTTTCAAAAACATTCTAAAATAGTTATTATTTGTTAATCAATCCTATATGATTAATATTAATTGTTTATTAAAAAGGAAGTTGCCTTTTTTCATGCCTTCTTATTTAACATCTAGTAACTTAACTTCTTTCACAGTTACTTTGCTGTGGATATTCCAAGGAACCCCATAACAAAAGAAAAACAAAAAGGATTCAAGTGCAAAGTCAAAAGTAAAAATAGACCTCAAAAATCACTGATCATTGAGTTCAGCACTCTTGTACGACCTTCAAGAATCCACAGACTTTTGCTGGAGATGCTCGAGGAAGTAGTGCGCAAATGGTTATAAGATATTTTCTATTTTTTTACAATTAAAAATTCAAGTATCAGCTGATTAAAAATATATATATATATAGAGAGAGAGAGAGAGAGAGAGAGAGAGAGAGTCAAAAATAGAAGTATTTGCGCGCGCACCGCGAGCCCACATGCCTTACAGGTCAGTTCCACACAATCGATTGCCAAAACAAAAATGGCGGTGGTTCTAGTTGGGAGTGTCTTCAATCTCGGTCTCTTTCGTTCTTATTTTCTCCTCTAAAAATCCAAACTCAGCGCTAAAACATAGCCTAGAATACTTCGATAAGTTATTCCCTTGTGTAAGTCGTCTATAACTCAAATAACACCATGTCTAGTGTGTTTGTGGGCGAGCCTATTGACCCTCTGCTTCGACTGTCCGCSAGTCAGTTGGCCACAAAGATTCGTAATTTAGAAGTGACTTGTATAGCTGTAATTAACGCTTACATCGAGAGAATAAGAGCTGTTAACAAGTTGATCAACGCAGTAGTGGAGGATCGGTTTGAAGATGCTACACTCGACGCTCGGAAGATCGACACCATGTTAAACAACATGGAAAGAGAGGCAAGAAGAAAATTGTGCGATTCAAAACCCTTCCTTGGAGTTCCTTTTACGACYAAGGAGTCTTTTTCCGTCGTTGGGATGCCAAACTGCAGTGGTCTAGTTGCTCGTAAGGGCTACAGATCCACAGATGATGCTCCAGTCGTTGAACGCCTTCGGAATGCAGGAGCAATACTCTTAGCGGTAACTAATTGTAGTGAGTTGTGCATGTGGTGGGAATCAGCTAACCGTGTTTATGGACGCTCAAATAATCCTTTCGATGTGAGTAGGATTGTTGGAGGGAGTTCTGGAGGTGAAGGAGCTATACTAGGCGCGGCTGGATCCGTCATAGGTATAGGATCAGGTAGGTAGAATAATTATATATTTTATGGTGCACCACTAAAAATAACATTAACATTTAAAATTAGTAGAAATTATCATTATTATTATATCATTAGCATAACAGCACAGTGTAGAACAGGTTTTATAATTAAAAAAGGTTTGGTACATTTGGAACAATGCATTGTGGGGTACTTAGGGTTTATTGATATATAGATTAGTGGCTGGTAATATAATCTGCATGCATGTTAGATAGAAATTTCACAAACCCTGACAATTTTTTTGGGCTCTTTTTCTTCTTAGTGAATGACTAATGCAAAATGCTTCCCGATATTACCAAGTATCACACTCTTATTTTCACTTTTTTGTTCTTCACCACAGATATAGGTGGAAGTATTAGGATGCCTTCATTCTTCAACGGCATCTTTGGTCACAAACCTAGTCCAGATATTGTTCCAAATGGTGGTCAATTTCCTAATGCCGAGGGACAAGAGAAGCATTACCTGTGCACAGGACCAATGTGCCGCTATGCAGAAGATATGAAACCCATGCTTCAGGTATTGAAGATTAAGATTATCTCCAACTTTTTCATTGGCACATCCAGAACAAATTCCAGGGGGTGACTGTTGCCTAAAATGGCATCATATTGTGTCCTTTACTGTACCTTCTTTATTCTTGTTTTTCAACTTGGGGGGAGGGGCACCCAATCAACCCCCAGAATCTGCCCTTGTATTTCACCCTTTTTCTCTAGTCAAAGAATAGTTTCATGGTATCATAAAATATATTCACAATCACAGTTAGAACCATTTTTTCTGTCATTTCAAGGTGTTGTCTGGTGATAGTGCAGTAAAGCTAAAACTTGACCATCCTGTCGACATTAGAAAACTCAAGTTCTACAGCATCGAGAGCTCCATGAGGAATTTCCTGGTGTCAAAAGTTGACAAAGAGCTGCTAGAGGCTCAGAGGAAACTCTGTGTTGAACTTGAAAATGAATATGGAGTTATGGTTGAGGTAATCCAACTCGAAAAATTTGATTATTCATTACAAATGTGGGCGAGGATGATGGCGACGGCAAGAGGGAAGCCATTCTGTCATTACATGGGAAATGAAATAACACCAGTAAACCCATTTTGTGAGTTCTTCAAGGCTATGGTAGGAGCATCAGTACACACTATACCTGCGATTGGGCTGGGGATGCTGGAGAAATTTGAAGCACTGGTACCCCAAACAACTACTAATGTTTACACCCAAATGACCAAAGATTTGCGACAGGAACTTGAGGACCTCTTAGGAGACGATGGGGTACTGATATATCCTTCACACCCTACAACAGCTCTACGCCACAATGTCCCGATATTCTACCCATTTAATTTTGCATACACTGGTATATTTAATGTGCTATATCTTCCAGTGACCCAATGTCCCTTGGGCTTAAGCAAAGCAGGGTTGCCGATGGGGGTACAGTTGGTAGCTTCCAATGGAAATGATCATCTGACGCTTGCAGTTGCCGAGCAACTTGAAAAGTTAATGGGTGGTTGGGATAAATTGTGCGTAGAAAAACAGCTACAACAACAATAAGGAATTTAAAAATTATTTTCAATGGCTGAACTAGAGGAAAATTGGGGGTGGGTGGGTGGGTGGGGGCGAACAGCAACAAAACTAATGCAGTGCACTCAAGTTATGTCATGAAGTATTTAAGGTGGGGAAAAAACGCTAAAAGATATCAATTCAATGGCATAAAGAGAATATAATTCGCAAATTAATTTTGATTTACAAAATGCTTTATGTATGAAGTTCTAAATTTAAATTAGACTTTATATAGATATTTAATTTAATATGTTGTTTGGAAAAGTGCTTCAGCTTTTGTCTACTAAGAATACTTCAAAATCATTAGATTTTTTAACAGCTTCAAAATCTACATATAAGTATATACACGTAAGCAAAGTTTGGAAATATTATTTCAATAATATTTCCAAATATTTACGATGTAATATTTATTTAAAAAGCATTATATGTTTATTAATATTTATTTATCAGAAAACGCCCAAGAGTATGCAATTTTGCGTTAAAACAAAAAGTCAAAGTAATTATTTATTACGATATTATCAATGACTTTATGCAGATATTTAATTTAATATGTTATTTGGTAAAGTGCTCCAGCTTTTGTCTACTAAGAATACTTCAAAATCATTAGATTTTTTAACAGCTTCAAAAGCTACACAAGTATATACATGTAAGCAAAGTTTGGAAATATTATTTCAATAATATTTCCAAATATTTAATATTTATTTAAAACCCATTATAATTATGAATCCAATAGTATGTTTATTAATATTTATTTATTATCGGAAAACACCTAAGAGTATAATGCATTTTCACTTTAAATTAAAAAGTGAAAGTAATTATTTATTAGGATATTATCAATGGCTATTTATCTTATTATGGATAACCACTACTTATTTGTTCTCAACTGATATCATCAATCGCAAATTAATAAAGATAAGATCAAGTGATTACATTTGGTATTTTGGATTCCTTTGGGTATAATATTTAGTGCATAAATTACAATGTTTCAAGGATAACCTTGTATCGATGCTTCTGTCATTATAATATAAAACTCACAGCTGCAAATTTGGTATTTGCAAACTTGGAACTGGTCTGTGCACCACTGCAGTATCTTGCACAGTAAAATATCATTCATCTGGGGCCAGTTGCACAGAGGCTGAATAGCGCTATATATACGAAGGGCAGATAGCGCTAACCAAGGTACAAAACACTTCATCTACTGGATGAGGATTTRTTTGACAGATAGTGCTATCTATCCTTGGTACAACCTGGCCCAGATAAATTCTTATCTAGTAGTTGAAACCTGTACATTCAAATACTATACACTAGAGACTATTATCTGTTGGACAACTTTATCCAACCCTTGGGCAACCAGCTCCTGAAAAACAGTTGTAGTCTTTAAAGACATTAGGCACTCCTTACAATACCACAAGTTGTTGTGGTCACATGACCAAGCATTATACTTGGCTGCCGACACTCAGGGTGTCTATATTGTGATCTATATAAGTCCAGTCCATAGTCCTTTCAATGATAGGTCTCAAAGCAGCCATAGTTATGAGTATCGCTTCTTCAGTTCGTATTGTGCGGCTTCCTTGTCCAGGGCAGGTGTTGATGTAATGGTGAAATAAGAGACTTGGGTCTGATACTCCAAGACTTTCATCTGATTCTAGACTGGCTTCTAGTCCTTTAAGACCTCCAAATACCACTAACATGTGCCTGTTTGGAAGATAAAGAAACTAAGTCAACTGACCATTTCCTCAAGATTGTGTGCGCATCCAAATTTAAGGAACTTGATGGCCGGCCACAATACCATGAACATTTTTACGATAAGAATTCATAAAATCGATTRTTCTCMTCTTTAAATATAAAACTGTCTTCTCAATTTKACTGAATTTGYGTTTTTCATTTTCGTGGCCCATCAAGTTGGATGCACAAGCAACTTCAAGAAAACAGTCTACTGCTGTTACCATCATCATGTGACATCATCATGGCAACTGGCACCGTGTTATCATCATTGTCACCATGGTGATCATCACACCACTATCAGCAATATACTATCATTGTCATCACTATCATGAACATCAATCATCAATGTAAGTAATCATCAATCAACAATGTTCATCATCATAACAATTAACCTTCATTATCATCAGTTATTGACATCAATCATTGTTAGTCATCAACAATCATCAATAATCCTTACCACAAATCAACCTTCATCATCAGTCTTCACCATCAACAGTTAACATCAGTAATCATTGTCAGTCATCATCATCATCAGTAATCATTGTCAGTCATCATCATCAGTCATCACCATCATCTTCACTATTGACATTACTATCATCATCATCATCTGGCATCATAACAATAAACCAACAATGTAACCTTAATATTTCATTGTTCCATTGTTTTAATTAGTATTAACATTGTCCTACATACTTAAATGGTTTAAATTCAAGGGAATCTACCAAGCTTCCTCTCTCAGATGTCCCGACCATTATATCATAACCTTCAGCATAAGGACCCTGGGTGAAAACAGCTCCGAAGCTAGACGCAAGCCTCACAGAATAACCCCAGTATATGCCTGCTTCTGTTCTTGGTGTGCTTGGCGAGACAACGACTCCTGGTAAGATTTTTGGATCTAATGGAATGGTAACAACATTGAATGAAATTAGAAGCATTTGACAGTGTATTACTTTGAAGAGTTCAAACAATAAACCATTGAAGAATTATATTATTTTTTCATATTCCTAAAATTCCTCATTTACTCTGGGTTAGCCTAAGGCTCATTCATTTTTTTCCCTTTATCCTTTTGCAAATCCTAGCATTTTTATTATCGTTTACCCATTATTGGATTAATTTTTTCTTCTTCTGCAAATTCTAGATTCTATGTTACCTGGTTATTATTGGATCGATTACTCGTTTTTTTGTTCTGCGAAACCTTGGAATGTTTTACCACTTCTCAAGAACTCAAGATGGTTGTTAGTTTAGACATAGTTCCATTTTCTGTGCACCCACCCTGCAAGCCCCCTGGTTACGGCCCTGTTATTGCTACATGTTGTATTTAAATAGTTCTATTAAGGTTGAATTATGTGCCTTTATAACAAAGTTAGGTTACCTTGTTTTGTAGTCGGCATCATCTTCACAGTAACTCTTAACCCAGGTTGAAGACACTTGTCAATTCTGACCTCTTTTCTTGTTCCTGCATTGAYTAATGACCCCTTCCACTGGTTAACTGGCCTGTCCAAGACCACACCCTCTCTGTACAAAACGCTGTCATCCATGCGCATGTGATGAGGACTGTCAAGAGGGTTTAAAACTCCTAAAGAATTAATATTTAAAAGTTAGCTTTACGTTGCTTTTCCCAAGCAAGTTTCAAAAATCAAGGCTGGGAATCAATGGTGGTGCAGCAGTATTGCACTCCCCTTGTACAAATAAACAATGACTAAGTCAAGGCACAGCTATGCTACATACATATAACCACCCTGATATAGATGATATTGCAATTTTGCTTGTTACAGTACATAGGTTTTGCAGAGGGAGTAAAACTAAAGAACCCAAAGAAAACTGTCAAATTACCAAGAGAGTAAAACAAACTCTGCTCACGTCTGATACAGAGTCTGGAACAAGCCCAAGAGCACAGATGTGAGAGGCTAGCATGCACTTCCACTACACCACCCTTGATTTCACACATTATTACCATACCTGCATACTGAAGATCAACATGTTTAGGAAAGAAGGATTTTCTAAGGTACTGAGGACATTCAAGGTACTGGAGAATTCTCGCAAGCTGAACGTTAGCATTTCCTTTCTTGCCAACACCTTGGAAGCCATTATCTTCATTTATGGATTTGTTGGATTCATCAAAGATGATCACTTCATCTACGTTAAATATGACCAGAGCTCGAGCAATCTGTTCAAGAATTAATGTAAAAGTCAAGAATAAATAGTGGTCTAGATGAAAATCACTCCTGTAAATCTAGTAACGCAAAAAAGTGTAATTATCAGAGTGCTTTGTTCATGATCAACATCTAAGTTGAGGCATTTCATACCTGTCCTGCAAGGTAGGTTCTAAGATAAAAATCACTCATATAAATCTACACGTAGTAACCCAATAAACTGTAATCTTCAGAGTGCTTTGTTCATGATCAGTATCTAAGTTGAGGGCAATTCATACCTGTCCTGCAAGGTAGGTTCTAAGCTCTGGTGATTGAGCATTTTCTAAGATTGATCCAGGTAAAGCAATACTGACTGTAAAATCCCTGCCTACAATAGATGAGGGAAAACTATGTCAATCAATTATTGCGCATTTTATACATGTATATAGAAAATGTAAAATATAAGTATTATATTATTATCATTATGGCAAGTTTTATTTTTATTATTATTATTATTATTATTATTATCATTATTATTATTGATATCATTAATTCAAAAACAATTTTTTGTGATGGGCCACTGCAGACTCAATGGCAAACAGCTGTTTTTATACTTCTGTAATATTAATGCATTGCAGAAATCCAGGTTCTTGGCTCCTTCATTCATCAGTCTTATAACAGACCTTGCTAGATTGTGAAGCAAGTTTGACAGAAGCCAATGTACACATTCTAAGATACTGTACAATGTTTGGATTATTCTCATGCAATATATAAATTCTTTACGTTTGGAGTAGTCTGACAGTCGTACACAGCAACACAAAAACAACACAATTAGTATCAATTATATATGTGGAAAATATGAAGAATAAGGGCTATATGACTCTGCACTAATCCAAATCATACTGTAGAGAGTCGCTCACCTTTCTTCTGATTTTTCTCTTCATGTACATYTTGATTTCCATTTGATTTCGTTTCAAGCGTGTCTGCTTCGTCTTGAACACTCTTATTTCTTTGGCTCTCTTTGGGCTTTTTGTTTTTCTTTTTGAGCTTATCTAAAGCAGCAAAGATTGTACACTAACTTTAAAAAAATATTTATAGCATCAAAACAAACATACCACGTGGGTTGGACTTACAACACGAAATACTAAAAACATAGATTATTTATACCTTTATGCTTTCGTTTCTTAGCTGCCTTGACCTCGTCCTGAGAAGATCAATAAAGATGACGCAAATCAAATTAATATTTTCAATAAAATTCCGAAAAATCCCAAAAGTTTCAAAAATCTTACTTCGTCCGCCATCTTGGAAATCCTGCCCACRAAGGATGCTGGATAATGCGCATGCTCTTTGGTAACTTCCACAGCTGATCAGCTGATTACAGGCTCAGGATTGTAAGGAAACGTGGAAGAAAGTCTAAAATTTTGAGAAAAAAATCGAGAAATTTGGCCCAAACATAAACCAGTACGCCATGCCAGTCGCAGTTGCTGATACAGAGTAAGTAATTCAACCCATCTGGTGTATAAAAATTCGAGAATTAAGGGTATTTTGGGTCGAAAAGTGAAAATTTTTGAGTCATGAATTTGTCACATGGCGCCGGCTGTTGTCTTAGGATTGAAAAATCTCGTTTCAAATATCGTTTTCCTTCACAAAGAATTATGTCACTCGAGAAAATGTTATTGTGACATCCTTTTGCCAACGTAAAATTAGCTAATTAGTTTGTCATGTATGTGAATTTTGAGTTAGGGGCTGAAGCATTGTGTTATTTCTAGGACACGTAAGATTTAATTACCTCTTTTCAGAGTTAAAACAGTAATTTTAAGAATATGTTTGAAGACGTTTAAGTCGTTTCTTATTGCTGTTTTTTAGGGAGAAGCCAAGTTGGGCTGATTTGGTTGAAGAAGCTGGTGAGACTGGAAGTACAGGTAAGGAATATAGAAGTCTTTCCTGTCAAAGTTGTACTGTACAATCATTAGCACTAATTTCAAATGATGGCTAAAACTTCATACTGTCAGCCTCGATCCATACGTCGCGCTTTTCATGTGCCGAACCTAATAGTATCTATTTGGCACATGAAAGGCTCGACGTATKAATCAATTAAGTTCGGCAYGACTGGATTAGGTTCGACGCGGTACTGAGCTCGACCGCACCAGTCGAGCCGCACGGCAAAAGTTCGACACTGATTCAAACGTCGAGCTTCTGTTGTGCCGAATCAAATGCATACATTAAAATTAGGTGAGCCCGGACGTAAAAAGCAGCGGTATTTGGTAATAAGTATGCGCGATACGGTCTTGGGAGATCCAAGATGGCGGATGATATGTGCACCAACCGGCATTTCTTGAGAGGCGGCGACACAATCACGCAATAGTCCCCGAAGTGTAAACACCATATTGTAAGGAAAGAAGCAACAGCATTACAGCGAAACTGGCTATATGTTTTCTTCTGCTAACAAGTAACAGCATAGACTGCATGATATTTTGCCTTCTTGCCCTTGCAATGTCAATAGCACGGAGAAAAAGTAGTCTTTTTTGATCGTCCGCCATGTTTGTTTTGATTTGAATTGCTTCAATTTACCGTAATTCCGCTGACTGATTTTACCGCTTACTCATGCTCAGAGTATTTGGCTCAACACATTAGGTACGACGTATGAATCAACGTCGATCCTATTGTAATTGTGTCGACCCAAATAGGATATTAGGTTCGGCACATGAAAGCGCGACGTATGAATCGGGCCTCAGGGCTGTCAACTCTCCCAGATAAACCGGGAGTCTCCAGATTTTGGACCGTATCTCCTGCTAATGAGAAATCTTTTGTTAAATGGTACCAACATTGCAGCAATGATGTAACGTGCAATAGAAGAATAGCAGGATTGATATAAATGTACGTTCCTTTTTAATTGAGAAAGAATTCAATTTCCCATAGTGAAGGAAGTATATTTTTCTGTTGTCTAATATGGCTGACAATGTCTGATTGTTCAAAACCTCTATGGTACAGTGTCCAAGTATTTTGGTTGGATAACTGGTGATGTCACATACTGTAATAGACCTCTGTACCTTGGACGTAATGCTTTTCTATTTCAGCACATGTGTCTTTCCCTTGAGAATAAGATTCTTTGTTTGAGTTGTATCTATTTTCATATGTTGGCTCATATGAAACCATTAAACAAATAAACAATGCTCAAGCTACGGAATGGCAACAAAGTGAAAAGCACATTGATATCGCAGGGCCCCTATACAGTAAATACCAGCTAGATGCTCAATAAGCCTCCCTGTCTAAAACAAGTTTACATTGTAATATCTATATATTTGTCTTCAGGTCAAATTCCMCCTCGCACAGAAGTTGAAGAAGGTGACAAAAAAATAGTTACCCAATACAGGAGAAATGAGGAGGGAAAACTTCTAAAGGTATAGTTACTATACGCTTAGCGGCAGGTGCAAAATGTTGACCAAAAATGTTCACAAATTGAACCCTGAAACAACCTCTGGGCTGATCTAAGTCACGGCACAGCTAACTCACAAATTGAAGTCTGAAACAAACTCTGGGCTGATTTATGTCAGGGTAAAGCTAACTCACAAACTGAAGTCTGAAACAAACTCTGGGCTGATCTATTTCAGGGTACAGCTAACTCACAAATTGAAGTCTGAAACAAACTCTGGACTGATCTAAGTTAGGGCACAGCTAACTCACAAACTGAAGTCTGAAACAAACTCTGGGCTGATCTAAGTTAGGGCACAGCTAACTCACAAATTGAAGTCTGAAACAAACTCTGGGCTGATTTATGTCAGGGTATAGCTAACTCACAAATTGAAGTCTGAAACAAACTCTGGGCTGATTTATGTCAGGGCACAGCTAACTCACAAATTGAAGTCTGAAACAACCTCTGGGCTGATCTATTTCAGGGTACAGCTAACTCACAGATTGAACCCTGAAACAACCTCTGGACTGATCTATGTCAGGGTACAGCTAACTCACAAACTGAAGTCTGAAACAAACTCTGGGCTGATCTATGTCAGGGTATAGCTAACTCACAGATCAAAATGGAAATATTTAGCATGCCTGGTTTTGTGGAGGGAAGAAAACTGGAGAACCAGGAGAAAAACCCTTCAAGAAATATTAACAAACTTTTCTCAAACATTTATCTTTTTAATTTACAGGTTGTAACAACTTACAGAATAGAAACTATTAGAGTAGCCAAAGACATAGCATTAAGAAAGGTAAGCTATAGTGTATACTTGTGAATCTATCTTTAGCCACACATGCTCAAAGCTTGGTTCTATAAGACTTTTAAATACTAAGCCATTTTGACTAGTAGATAAGATGATAATAACTGATAATAAAACAAATACAACAAGTAAATAAGAAGGAAACTTAAACACCACATAAAAAAAGTTTTGTTCTACACTGTGGTTCCAAACCTTAGTCCTTGGTCAGTGTAAAAGACTCTGGTTGAGGAGCGCTAAAATAAGATTTGAATGTGTCCACAAGTGGCAAGGAAATTTATTTATGCAATTAGTAATAAATCCATTTGAAAAATAAAAAAAGACCCATTACAGAACCATGACATGCGTCAAAAAGTGGGCAGCTCTGTGTTACAAAATATGAACTACAGCACCCCCCTCCTCCACCCCATGTTCCAAATCTGCCTCTTATGTCATATCAAGTATTAAGTAATCTTATTAAACAGCACTCTATCTTTTAACTCATTTTTATTCGTTTTTTAATAGCAATGGCGGAAGTTTGGAGACTGTGAAAAAGATAAACCTGGACCAGACTCCTCAACAACCATCATTGGTGACGATGTGTTCCTGACACTGAGCTCAAGTAAAGAGGTAAGTTTGTGCATTGTCCTTCCCTCCCGTAAATCATTGGTGCTGATGAGAATTTAAGACATGGTTTATTAGGTATAAAGTTGTCCATCTACATGTAGGGTGACAGTGGCTTGTCATACTTTAAATATTTTCGGGATAATATCTGAGCTTAAGTTGACCACTCAATTTGATATTAACTAAGGTATTGTTTTATGAGGAGAAAACAGCACTTTTAGTATTTAGGAGTAGATGTAGCTTTAAGTTTTAGCTCAGCTGGTTAGTTTGTGGTATTAAGAGGTCTACAGTTTAATCCTCAGGATCGCCTCATCTTTTTCTACTTTTCTTTAGTCCATGCTTCTTCAGCTTTGAATACTCTTCAAACAGATCACTGAGGGAGAGAGGGGGTAAAGTGTGCACTGTCAGCTTCCTGGGATACCAGTCACACAGCTGGTATCACCTGTAGACCATAGACCTACAAAACTTTGCAGTAATTTGACAATTTTGTTAGTTAACTTTTTTATGGGTTAAAAAAAATTGTTTGTACTTAGAACCCAGATGCTCCAGAGGATGATCCACTAAAGAAGCTGTCGGGACAGAAGATTGTCAGCTGTCGTATCTGTAAAGGAGACCATTGGACCACCAAGTGTCCTTATAAAGATCAGTTGGAGGTCATCCAACAACAGCTGAAAGAAGAAGAAGCAGGACTGCGTATCCTTTGAATCATTATTTTTTTCAAGTTTTTAAAATTATTATTACTGACAATAAAAATTAAGGTCTATTATTAAAGGAAAAAATGCAAAATGCATACAATCATGTATCAGGGTTCGCGCTACTCCTTAAACTCCTTGAAAACTCCTTGAATTTAATTCACGTTTTCAAGGGCACTTGCAACCACCGTGTAAAACCTTGGCATAGTTAGCTGAACATACTCCTTGAATAGTCCTTGAATTTTAAGTGGTTACTTCAGCACGAACCCTGTGTATGCTGTGTGCAGTTAAAAAAAATTTTTGCGTCCTGCCAAACCCCAATTGCTTTATGTAATATCATTATGCATTATGAGTGGTCTTGTAGCATAAAGCACACACTCCCAACCAATCATAATGCAAGATTTATATAGCAATTCTTTTATAAAAAATTTTAACCTTTACTTGCTAACCAGCTGGAACACCACCATCAGAACCAGCAAATCCCCAGCCTATGAACACTACAGGAAAATACATTGCTCCTGGGTTACGAGATGGCGGAGCAAACAGACGAGGGGAAACCATGCCACACTCTCAAAGAGGTAATGTGAGAAACATAGGAAGTATATGGTTGGTATAGGGGTTTGAGCAAGTGCCGATCCAGAAGGAGCTCCAAATTAAGCTGCTTTGATGTCATATGCAAGGGGTCTGTTCCACCCCTAATTTCCTTAATGATCAAATTTCATTATTTGTTTTATTTTTAGATGAAAATGCTACAATAAGAGTTACCAATTTATCTGAAGAAACGAGAGAGTCGGATCTACAAGAGCTGTTCCGTCCATTTGGCCCAATATCAAGAATATTCTTAGCCAAGGATAAATTCACCAACCAGTCTAAGGTATGAATTGACATTTATATACCTTTTTTGATAAAATATCACTTAAAGATATTACTTATCTTGACTATTTTGAAGATTGCACTGTGATGTAAATTACCCCAACATAATTTCTAAATCTGCTGTGAAACCATAATAATATGTTAGCCACTGTTCTTTTCCTTACCTTACCTCTCCTCTCCTCTCCTCTCCTCTCCTCTCCTTTCTACTAATTTTGAAAACAATCTGTTCAAACCTTGTTTGAATTGTCATTGATTTATGTATTCATTTCAGGGATTTGCTTTCATCAATTTTGTTTACCGTGACGATGCAGCGAGAGCCATACAGAGCCTGAGAGGTTTTGGATATGATCACTTGATTCTCAACGTTGAATGGGCCAAGTAAGATATCATCTTTTTCTCTTTTTACTACATTAATTTTATTCCTGATTGGCAGCAAGCTAAGTGTGCTGCAAGAGTGCAACAATCACTGTTCTTAAATGGGGGTTCTCAATTATACTGTACATGTAGCCTTTACGGGGATGTTCAGCTGAATGTAATATTTTCAGATTTCCATGATATTGTCTTTAACAAGGTCATCATTCTTGGATAAACAAGCACTATCTAGCATTTTCAAATCTAAGATAGGGAGATCAGTTTACCCTTTCTTCAAAACTTCTTTTTTTACTGCCAAACCATTTTTAGTGCACAACTTCTACAATAAACGCTGCTACACTATTCTTAGGCTTTCAAATAGGGTTAAAATCCAGGGTTGTCTTAAACAGTGTATTTTCTTAAAGATATTCTTGTCTTAGATTGGGTCACGATTTTTGGATCCCATCGGCAAATCCCTATCACTGAACCACCCCTAGAACCCCCACCCCACCTAGAGTTTCACACCTGAGAGTCTTTTTTCATTTTTATTTCAGACCATCAACCACGCAATAAACGTCAGTCCCAGCCAACCCTAATATTGGACTGATAGACACCTGTCAGTCAAACAATACCTAGATCACTTACCAGTAAAATATACCCTATGAAAATAACCCCCATAATAAATAATCTTGATGTGAAGGAACCCTTGGTTTTGATGTGTGAATTCATCCTATTCTCATCTGTACAGTGTAGTGAACAGAGTGCTTACTAGTTTTTACGTTAGTATAAGAAATCGCACAATCTCAAGTACAATTCGGAATTTATAGGTACAAGTAATGTTTTGCAAGCTTTCAAAATTGGACGATCCTTTAGGCAAGTTCAATTTGAGAACTTTCAAAACATCACGAGTATCCATGAATTCCGAATTGTTTGAGAAGATTGTGCGATTTTTTGCTTATRATACACTCAACAATTTAGTTGGGACTCTACAGAGTACAATTTGGGATGTAATTGTACTCCTCTTGTCCAATCAGAATCAAGTAATTTTGTTGAATGTATTTTAAACCAAAAGAAATTTTAAGGGACCGAAATTAATGGTTTCTAATTATTTAATTACTGGTATATCACCATGCTTCATACTTTATTTTACATAATGCACAGCTTTTTTTCGATTGATCTTTTATTCTTTCAATCTGGTATGTTGTTCTTTAAATGGAATAATGCTTCATACAATGTTTGCTTGATTATCTAACAGCTGATCTTATCAACACTCCTTCAGGTTTTCGTCCTACTAAATTTGTAGTTACTGTCGAATTTTTTTGTCCCAATTCGTTGTGCTTCTTATATCTCTTCCAGGTGCCCCTCCTCTTTTGCATGGCTGGAAACTTTATTCTACTTTAGTATGGCTTCGTTAGCATGTGTCTCACTAGCTAGTAATCAACTTCTACTGATTTCTGTTCAAGAAAGCGTAGAATACTCATCACAAAATCAAAGCTACAAATCTACACACACTAGATTTAGCCAGTTGGCGTGAAAGATTTTTTTGTTGAATGGAGCTTGTGATCTCAATCATTCCATAGCCATCTTACTGTTTATGGGTTAAGGTTGTGCAGGGGCTTTTGGTTTTCTTCTTCTTGCCTTTCTGTTAATAGGATTACAAACATAGGTTTTTTTGACGTCCAAATTACAGCGCTTTTCAATCGCGCGAAATCGTACAATTTTCGAACAGGACAAATTAAGGTTTTGGCGGACGTCAATCAAGGCGTTCCCATGACATTCAATAGGCGCGTGCTCTTGAAAACTTTTGGTTTTCCGACAAGGCCATGGAAACGCTTCGATTGCTTCCTTTCTTCCATCCATCCTTCCTTTCTTCCTTCCTCCCTCCCTCCCTCCCTTCCTTCCTTTCTTCCTTTCTTCCTTCCTCCCTCCCTCCCTCCCTCTCTCCGTCCGTCCCTCCCTCCCTCCCTTCCTTTCCTTTCCTTTCCTTTCCTTTTCGATCTACCATCTCTTTCCCTTTCCATTTTTTCTATTCTCATCTTTACTTGGCGCAATACACGTTATATAGCAGATATCATCTACTTACCCTCAACTTTGTTTTAAAGGTTCCAATGTTCTTGAACAGATAGTAATACTGAACACAATCTCTAGTAGTCTGAAAACCAATTCAAAAGTAAAACTCGTATTAAAATAGACTAGTTTACACCAACCAACTCGTATTTACTAAGATCTAAACTATTATTCCCAGATCTCGGACTGAATTGCCCGCACATCGGGAAAGTATAATTTTTATTAAACTCGACGTGTCTTAAAGAAGACGCGCAAGCGCAGTTTTTTTAGTCCTTCCGCCATTTTCGAGGCTGAGGCAGTCTTCTGGCTGTCTCCCGTTCGCTAGTTTCAGCTGTTTTTTTTTTTTTAACTGAAAAACGGAAAGTTAAGAGAAGACAGTAATACCTTATTTGGAAGGTTATTAGCAATAGATTCGAACACGTGACGTTTGTTGCCTGACCGCGAAAGCTTGACATACCTGTACAAAGAAACAGTTTGTTAACGGAACAGGTTCGATTTTTATAATTCCGCCGTTCATTGGAGTCAAACTTCACGTCGGTTACAAATAGAGGATAACTTATTAAATAGAGRTTTTGCACCATCATGTGCCCACGCCCATAACACAGTTTGGGCTGCCTGTGGTTAGATGGCATAACAATAAAATTCCTTCGCTCTTGGGATTGAATTCTTTCTCATGTAAAACGATTGTGTTGTTCCTGCCATCTAACATGGCTGCCGTCACATGATGGTGCAAAGCCTCTATACAGTTGCTCTTATGAATAATAGAATGCACAATATCAATTTATGATACATAACTCAATATTAATGAATAGTACTTACAGTTTTTCAAAGATCTTAATTTCCTCTTTCTTCCACTTGTTGTAAAAGATATCACTTCGTTGAAGATGAGGGGTAAGAATTTTGACTTTGGCTGAGAATCAACAATCTATTTTTAGTTTACATCTCGTATCCAAACCCTAGTCTTCTCAGCTTTCTAACGAAAGATGCTTTTTTCTGATTTTTTATCCTGCGGTTCGATCAAGAGGGCTTTTTAGCAACCTTTGTATTAGAACATTTAGGTGCGTATTTGTGTGTGTTGGTAGTTTGGTTCAATAGGATGTGTAATGCATTTGAATCCACTTCAAATTTACTTACTTATTTGCATGGACTTTTTGTGCCTTCCCGACTTGCATTTCGGGAGATCTTGAACATCGATGCAGTTTTTGTTCAACTCCTAATATCCAGTAATATCAACAAAGAAGACATTTCAGCCAGATATGCCACGACTTGGTATTTTAGCCGGGCATACTAGCATGGGTTGGTTACAGGGGCCCAAAGGTGTTTAATACACCCACGCTTGCAGTTTTATTAGAAAAGGGTTAAAACTGAAACACATGAATTGTTGCAAGTTCTAAAGTGTCTATAGAATGAATGATATTATGAAAGTAAAGAAATATCTTTGAGCAGACGATGAAAATAATTGTTGCAAGTTCTAAAGTGTCTATAGAATGAATGATATTATGAAAGTAAAGAAATATCTTTGAGCAGACGATGAAAATAAGGCGTTATTTCGTTCTACCGAACACTCACCTCTAGCTGTTTTTCGTTTGTCATCGTTTTTCCGTTATTTCGTTCTACCGAACACTCACCTCTAGCTGTTTTTCGTTTGTCATCGTTTTTCCGAGTCAGTCCAACCCTACTTTGAGCTTGAACAAAGATTTTTCAGTTCAATTATTTTCGTAAAAAAATACATTTTCTCTTGATATTTGCTTCTTCGTTGAAGCTGCTTTAAACACCCCAACCAAAAACGGACTAAATAACTACTCGATTTTGAAGATATCTCCAGATTTAACTCACAACTTATATACCACTGAAACAGGATAGTTCGCTTGATGACGTCATAAAGAACCAGTGACGTATGCGCGCACTATGTGACGTAATCATATTTCGTTCGTGCCTTATTAATACATTCGAATAAATCTCAGTTTCATTTTGCTTTCACCAATCTCTAAACTCAAGATATCAAKGAAATCGAATTTTCAAAGTGTATTTCAGCCCAAAAAAATATTTCGAGCGTGTGAACAGTTTTTGTCCCAAACACGGATCGAYATCGTTTAAGGGGTTTTTAACTTATTTCGTCGCTAAGCAGTGGAGTTGCTAAGGAAAAATTCTAGATGCAAAATCGTTTTACTTCCGATTTGGTCGGCGCCAACTAAAAATACCAGAAATGCCATATTTTTATTCGATGAGAAGTCTCTCAAATTCTACACAAGTACTATTTATCTCTTGTATTTACACACACACACACACACACACACACACACAAAACCCACAAAATTTCATTCTTTTCTTTTTCATTTCAACTTCTTTCTCCTTAGTTTCCTTTTACAATTTCCTTTGTACCGCTCTTTATTATGCAATAATTTAGAGCAGAATTCTGTCAAACGGTGCGGGAAGCAAAATAAGTCGTGAATTCTTTCATAATTGTTCATTCTTAATTACTATGACGTCTATAATCTAAAAATAACTATAAGCTAACACTGACGTTTTTCAGTTCTAGTCCTTCAGTTAACGAAGACTTCACACGCTAAATTTATTTTTTTTAGTACAGACACCTTAAAGCCAGAATAGCTAGAGGTTCGAAGAACCATTTGTTATCAAATATAATTACAGGACTAATGGTTTATATAARAATTTTTTTCTCCCTAAAACCTTTCTGTAATTCACGCCTAAAGTTACACTCGTTTTCAATCATTAAACGCGCGCAATCGTAAAAGTTTCCTTCGCGACAAAGCTGGCCGTTTCGATGGCGTTTCCGTGATATTAGTACTCTTGAAAACTGAGTTCCTGAAGTTGCCATAGAAACACTTTGATTGACGTCTACTAAAACGTTTATCGTTGCGACGACGATCGCGCGTGCGTTTAGAGCAGTTTTGGTACGTGGGCAACTATACGGCAAATTCGAAGCCGTACCGTATCTTACCGTAGCCGTAACTACGTGTTGTGATTGGGTAAATTACTGGAAGCCAATGGGAAGCCAGTGAGTACGGCATGTCGTACCGTGTATGTGCTGTAAGTCAGTACTGTACGTTTCTCACTCATACTTTAACAAATTTTGTGGAAAGCCATTTCAATGTTACGACATGTCGTACCGTGTACGTGCGGTAAGTCCGTTCATCTTCCAATCATACAAAAACCGCTGTATTTAACAGTAGACCAAATACTCGCTCACTGCATCGACGTTTGACTCGTCTGAATAAGCGAAACAGGGACAGCCTGCGTAACATTACTATTCGTAGAAACTGGTATTACTAAATGTTGAGGAAGCTGATTCAGTGCGAAATGGAAAGCTTCTGATGACAAGAATGAATCGTTGGATGATGAAGTCGCCTGTGAGACAGGAACATTTGCAGGTATTGCAACAGTCACAATGTTAGACACAGGAATATTTGCAACGGTTTGCTGTCCTTCTTGTTGTATTTCTCTTTGTACTGTTTCTTGTTGGAGGATTTGCTGTTGTTGAGGCTGGACGACATGGATTTCTTGTGGTTGTGTATAAATAATTTGTTGTTGTTGTTGTTGGGTGTTTTGTAATGTAACTTGTGTAGGAAGGCAGTGTAGTTGTTGTTGTAGTTGTTGCTGGGCTTGTTGTAATTGCTGTTGTAGTTGTTGCTGCGTCTGCTGCAGTCGTTGTTGTATCTGTTGTTGCTGTTGCTGTAGCTGGAACTGCTGCAGTTGTAGCTGTTGTATTTGTTGCTCGTACTGTTGCTGTTGTATCTGTATTTGTTGTACTGGAGGAGCTTGTACTTGGAGCTGCTGTTGCTGCTGATGTGAACCATGTTGTTGTATCTGTAAAGTCCCGTTATTAAAAGTCACTGTAGATAACTGTGGCTGAGTCAAAGAGTGCGTGCTGACTGTTGCCAAGGGAACGGTGGTTGCTAAGGAAGGCATCATGACAGCTGCCAATCCTGCAGAGCTGACTGCTGCTTGGAGAATGTTAGTAACTTGAGGCATGGTGGCCTGCTGAATCTGTTGTAAGGCAACTTGTTGGGCTGTGTCAACCGGTTGTGGAGCCTGTTTGACCGGTTTGGGTTTTTTGGGTTTGGGATGTTCGCGCCACCACTTGATGAGCCCGTGAGTTGGTGGCTCGCGGTCACCACCTGCGAAAGAAAATTACGACACATTAAGAAGAAGTAAGAGCCTCTCTATTGCAACTGCGACTACAGAACTTACAGAAAACCAGAGAAACCAGAGAAAAACCCTCAAATCAGAGAAGAGACTTAACAAACTCTACTCACATGTGATGTCGAGTCCATAAATAAAACCGGAGACTCAAGAGGTGAGAGGCGAGTGCATTACAACTACGACACCCACTGATTTCGTTGAATTTGGAAAAATGGTATGTATTTACAAGAGGTAATAGAAACGACTAGAAAATTTTTGCTTTACTACGGAATTGCCTGAAAGGGAGTGATATTTTTACGTCAGCTTACTTGTTTGCTTCATCTGTTCGTTGACTCGTCCAATCGTACTATGACTACAGCCCGTAACCCAGGAAATAAACTTGTAACAGTTGGACCGAGCACCACCCGATGGCGTTAACATTTCGGCAAGCACTCGGCGAGCTTCGGTCTGACCCGACACCGCACGATCTCGCCACTGTTGAAGGAGCTTGATATGGGACTGGGCGATCTGATGATTAAAAAAAAAACCAAAAGAACRACGAATTAGACCATTGAATCGGCTGGTTGTCTAGGGTATAGAGAGAAAGATAACCTTACCAAGGTACAATTATCAACACAGCATTTATCCTTTTTTAGCTCATCTAGTTCTTTTAGTTTCCCGAGGGCGGCTTTGCCTTTCTGTCTTTGAATACGAACAGCTTTCTAAGGTGAGAAAGAGGAAGATATGTTACATTCTGAAATCATCACTTTTAACATAATTATTGCTATCATCATTACATCATTATTATCAACATTATATGGTATCATTATCGTCATCAGTCATGAAAACTATCACATCACATCATCATCATCACCATCATCACCCATCAACATCATCATCACCACCACCATCATCACTATCAGCACCCATCATCATCACCACCATCATCATCACCATCACTCATCAACATCATCACCACCACCACCATCACCACCATCATCACCCATCATTGCCATCACCATCATCATCACCACCACCATCACCATCATCATCCATCATCGCCATCACCATCATCATTGCACCATCATCATTTTCACTATTCATTATCATCGTTGACGCTACGCACCGTTGGGTCTGTCTTGAGCTTCTTGTGCAAGAAATTGTTGGAATAAATGAGCACTTTTTGTGTCGCTCGTTCACACAGCCTTAAGTTTTCGCGTAAGTAGACTCTCTTCTCCAGAACAAAGTCTTCAAAGTTTTTGGACTTTCTTTGGCCATTTCCTAATCCTATGTTTTTAGACCTGCAAAGATAAAACATGGATTAGAATGTTGGAATCATCATCATCAACATCACATCATCATTATCATCATCAACATCAGATTCATCACTATCATTATCATTATTGTTATCATCATTCATCATCGTCATCATCCTCAACATCACTACTAGCCATCATCATCATCACCATCTTCCCTTGTCATTGCATTCTTCATCATCAACAACATCATCAACATCATCAGCAGCTTTATCATTATCATTATTGTCATCGTGTTATCATTCATCATCAATTGCATCACCCTCGATATCACTAGTCATCATCATCAACACCATCTTCCCTTGTCATTATATTCTTCATCATCGTCATCATTGAGACACCTCAACCCTACCTATTGTCACCATCTTTCTCAACACAAACAAAGCCGCCTCAAACAAACACATGTTTAACGTTGAGTTTGATAACTAAAAGTACCTTTTAGTTTTGGACGGTTTATTTTTTAATTCACTTGGATCATAACATTTTTCCTTGCTGAGTTCTTGTGCTTGTTTTAATAACTCCAGTAACTCTTTAGCTTTTTCAATGACATCTGATAAAAATAATATAGTTTCCAAGAGATATAGAGAGAGTTGGGGGTATATCTTCGTGTAGAGGATACAATAGAGGGCACAGTGTACTAATTCAATAGAAACCTATTGTATCCTTTGTAAGCTTTGTTCTATAGACAATATAACTTGGAGTCTTTTGTTGTGACTATTGAATTACGTACACTCAGTGTCCTCTTCATGAAGTAAGAACCACAATTGGGCACTCAAAGGAACTGATTGAAAGGTCTTATCGATAGGGAGATGGTCACCTAAGGTAATTGGTGACTGAAATATCCTTTTCGAAATTATCAGTGTTATGATGCGAGGTTAATGAGAAAATACGAAGGGAATTGCTTAAAGTGCATATGACACGAAAACATTTTAATGTTAAAAATGTGTATTTTATTGGCATTAATRAGAATATCACAGTTAAATTTGTTTCAAAAACGTATTTCTCTAGAAATTCAAGAAAATTTAGCACATGTTGTGACATCATTTTGTTTACAAGTCTCCAGATTTAGTTGCAAATACACGAAATTTGTTTGAATGCAGAATCTTAATTTC
>NW_022261404.1:114021-125375 GCF_009602425.1 Actinia tenebrosa
ATATCAGCGAAAGGCAATTATGCATTCGTGTATTTTTATATCAGTCTGTGTAGAATCTTAAAGGATTGGCGTTACAACACTAATTATAAAATGAATAGGGTTATTCATCGTGTATATAAAGCTATTAATGGATGGAAAACCAGACGCGGATACGAACAAAGTCCGTTTTCCACTATGTAACCCTGCAATAACTGAATAAAGCCACTTATATCTCTTTATTTTATATTTATTTGTACTTATATAATTTATAATAAGACAAAATTTATCTTGAAATTCTGACTCGATATTGGAAGAATCGAGTCAGATGGTATTTTATGTATAGTGCAAACATTAGATTATTTAATTGCCCCAGATATTTACGGATGGAACTGGTTTCAACAGGTTCCTGGTAGTATCTTTGTTATGCAAGACGAAAGAGTTCTGATATTGCCATCTTGGCAACAGAGGCTTCAAAACGATAACTACAAAAACTGGGTTAAGATAGGATATGGGATTGACTTGGTGTGTAAAGCAATACGACCATACGTAGAAAAAGAAGCGAAGGCATTCCATGGCATAGTGACAACCAGTCTTCATGGACTTCCTCTCTGTACATGTACTTACACGAGACATCCTTATCATAATATGATTACCTGCTTGTGGGCTAAGGAGCTGTTGAATTATCACACAAAAGGAAAGGCAACATGGAGTCAAAGTAATGCTTCACTATGGAATGACCCCAGTGTTGGTCACTGGGAGGTAGCCAAACTGTACATGCCCTAYGGTTGTGCTAAAGGGAATTCCTGTGCAGAGACTGATGCTACTGGGCTCCTGAATCTTTTGTACTGGTGTAACTATTATAAGACTGACACTATGCTTGTAGAAAAGTTMAKKGACACAAGAAATGCATGGGGACACGCACCCAAACAAGAGTTTGATGCAACTGMAACAAATRATGCTTTCCTGTCTATGAAGGATTTTCTACAAGATGCAGAGTTTAGTTCAGATCCTGATGTTATTGACGCCCTTAATGAGGTCACAAAACTGGAGAGTGATACCCTCATAGATTTTAAAGATATCGAAGTCCAAGCGATAAACCACTTAAAAGATTTCATCATTTCTATCAAAGATGAAATCATCGAAAAAGTGGATCGAAATGCMGCTCATRCGACAGAAATAAAAGACATTCTTCATTTTTGCATGAAAGGTGATGCCGATCGAGACAACGTTCTTAGTGACATACAGAACAGAATAGAAACAATCGAGCTAAGGGAGCAAGAGAAAAGCAAACAGAATAGATGGATTCTGAATACCCTTGAGAAAATCTTTAACAGCTTCTTTCTGTTGATCGTGAAACTGTTGATAGCGTATTTGACTGTGGGCAAAATAATTCCAAGTCGGGCCAGAGTCTTATTTCTCTTCCTGGTGCTGAGTGTAACCATTCTTGAGGAAAATACGGTAGATTCTGGTAAGTATTTGGTCTTGGGTTTACACTAATACGATTTGAAAATGCTCACGTTCGTAAACACTCTTTATAGCGGTGAGATATTTGGAGACGAAGCCCTTAAGCATTGTCTTAATACAGACAGTAAACATTTGCAATTGACATGTGAATAGAATGGTTGTACGTGTTGCTGGTGTCCCCTTGTGAAAGGAAGAAAAAACAAGGTTTAGCCTTGTCCCTATAGGCATCAGCATGTAGATCATTCTCAGATCCACCAGAATACATTCTCCTTCCCTCTAGTAAACAGTTTTCTCACAATATTTTCAGTCAACCCACAACAACAAGATACAAAATGTGAAGTTAGATTTATACCCAAAACGCGGCTTAGAACCCCACCGCTGTCAAATAGGGGTGCTAGGGCACCCCCGCCTTCTCCACCTCCTATAATGCAATAACAAAGGACTCAAAAGTCACTTTTATATTTTACTGAACTGTAGATTGTGAAAGAAACAAGCTCTACGATATCGAT
The DNA here is from genome assembly GCF_009602425.1 of Actinia tenebrosa. Next base: position 115,974 of record NW_022261404.1, read on the forward strand.
CCATTTGAGCTGAAGCAATTTGATTTCACTGAGTACCTGAATCGAGCAAGAGAAGGTTTCGTTGGACGCCAGTGGTTGTTCAATACTATTACAGAATCAATCGAACAAAAGCATAAAGAATCCAGAGGAGTCTTGATCGTTGGTCCACCAGGTTTTGGGAAGTCGGCACTGATATCAAATCTGATTTGCTCAAAACTGTCAAGACTTTCATTACACAGCCAAATTCTAGGATACCACTTCTGTATTCATTCTGACAAAAACACTTTGAATGGTGCCAAGTTTGTTCGTAATCTGGCAAACATGATAGCATCGAGATTACCAAATTATAAAGACTTATTGTATAAGGAAAAGTTTATACAAAGAATTCTCAAAGTTGAATGCTTGGGAGATCCAACAGGATGCTTCGAGCAAGGAATTCTTGCTCCATTGCTGAAACTTCAACTAAGATTTGAATATCCAATGTACATAGTTGTTGATGCATTAGATGAATGCCTAGACGAAAAGGAAAAAAACACTGGAAGAACTATAGTGGATGTCCTTCAGCATAAAATAAAACAATTTCCATCCTGGCTAAAGGTCATTACCACCACTAGAAACCAATCAAACATACGAAGAAAGCTTAGGAATCTTGATTTGATTGAACTTCATCCTGACGATCCAGAAAACTTGCGAGATATCGAAAGGTTCCTAACTTCAAAATTAGAGGGGTCTATTCAATCTCGGGTAAGGAGTTACGTCCTCTCAGGCAAAGATACGTCAGTTTCGGACCTTGTCCAGAAAAGTCAAGGAAACTTCCTATATATTAAACTGATTTTGGAATATCTGCTCAAAAGAGAACTAACAGATAAAAGCCATCTTCCAGATTCTATAAATAGCGTCTATCAAGATTTTTTTGAACGGAAATTTGATTCACTTGAAAAATTCAGTGCACCTCGTACAATATTTGAGATTTTAGTTGCTACAAAGTCGCCGGTAACTGTTATGGAGTTGTATGACATTCTTTCCGATGAAAAAAAGGATTTTGGTTTGAACTACGATTTGCTACCAGTTCTAGAAGATCTGTCAATGTATCTTCTCTATACAGAGGACAGACAGTCGATCGTTAGTGTCTTTCACAATTCCCTCACTGAATGGCTAACAAGTGACTCAAACAAGGGCGGAGTTTTCTATGTAAATGAAAAGAAAGGAAGCAGAGCCTTAGCTAATCACTTTTTAAAGGTATTCAATGGAAATTTCAGCAAAGTCATTCCCAAGTTTATCTTCGATCTAACTACGTACATTGTTGTTGGAGGACATCTAAAGAGGCACACGGATAGCTTCCTTAAAATTGATCCTACGTTAATCAAAGTTAAAGACAAACGTACTGGTTTTACTGCACTCCATCTTGCTGCGGAAGCAGAAGACGAAAAGGTACTAGGTATGTTGTTAAACATTTTTAAAGATGCAAATGTCGAAGATATTAAAGGACGTACGGCTGCATTTATGGCAGTTACATTTGGTCGTTTCAACAACCTACGTCTACTTCACGAGAAAGGAGCATCTTTGTCTCGAGTGACAAAACGGCTGCCAGTTGTCAAAAAGAGCAAAATTGATGATGCTCTGGAATGCAAGCGTCAAATGTGTGGATACTCGCTGCTTCATGTGGCTGCTCAAAAGGGTCACAAAGACATAGTCGAGTACCTTATTAACAATGGCAGTGATGTGTCTTTGTTGTCAGCAACGGGTAACAGCGCCGTGCAACTTGCAGCTGAATTTGGTCATATTGAAATCGTCGAGCTGTTGTTACTACATGGGGCAGAGGTAGACAACACTTGTCTTTACTATGCTGCTTTATATGGGCAAGTTGAGATCGTAGAGTTTCTATTAAAAAAAGGAATCAAAGACTCGTGTATTCGATGTGATGGCATCGATGATCAGATATCAGACTTTGTTCGAAATTGCAATACAGCTTTGCATGCAGCGGCCATTGGTGATTACCCAGATGTGATAGAAACTCTGCTCACTTCAAAACATAATGCAATCAATTGTGTAAATTATTTTGGCAAAGAGCCAATCCATGAAGCAGTTCATCACAACAGTTATCGAGCAGTAAATGCGTTTCTAAAGCATGGCGTTGACACTTCGAATAGATGTAAGCTCAAATTTCGTGGATACACTCCACTGCATCTGGCAGCACATCATGGCTTTGCTGCCCTCACGAGTTTGCTTCTGGAACACAACGCTGATTATAATGCGACAGACTGTGAAGGCTCGCAGCCAATTCACGTTGCTTCTTGTCAGGGACATGGAGACGTAGTGTCTGTTCTTGTCGAACATGGCGCAGATATCAACAGCAAAGGTCCAAATGACATGACTCCCATCCATTATGCTTGCCGATGTAAAGCAACGGAAATATTTGATAAACTTTTTGAGCTTAATGCTAATGGTTTAGCACTCACTGCAGACGGAAAGACACCTTTGCATTTTTTGATTCAAGAATATTTTATAGATAAGTTTTATTTTGTTGATCCGCATGCTGTAAATCCGATTGACCCAGTTACCTTTGATTCGTCGGAAGATAAAGCTGTCAAGTCGCACATGAGAGAACATTTTTGGCTTACATCTTCCACAAAGTTCCTTCAGTCGTTAACTAAGTCCCGTGATATCACTTTGTCTGAATTGGGGACAGTTCTGGGGCCATTGCAGTCATTTCTCTCATATGGAAGTGTTCTCCCTAAAAATATCATTGGTAAAATATCGATAATTTTGCTTGGAAGTGATCGGCACATAAACGCTAGACTTGTCGTTATCTCTACGCCTGCCCCATTTCCTGTTGACATTGGTTTGGCATCCTTTTTACAAAACCAACATACAAATTTGAATAAACTTAGCACAACAAATGTTTTGCCACCTTTCGTGAGAAAAGGTTTTTCAACGGCACTTATGACAATGACGGGGAAAATAAACTTTGAGTGCCCGATGTTAGCAGCCTTCATCCATCACAATATGGTGTATGCTGTTGATGCGTTTTTACAATTAGGAATGGATGTCAATTGTGAGGAGTCTGGCCTAAGCCCACTTCTTGCTTATCTAAGACAAGGGGGACGTAACATGGCGAAAGTCCTCGCGAAACATGATGTTACTGTTGACATACGATGTGGAGAATATTTCCAAGATTCCGTATTTCATCTTGCTGCCTATCACAAGTTGCATTATCTTCAGTATCTTTCAATATTCGTAGATCCCATTAAATGGGAAGAGTACCTGAAAGAGGAACATGCGTTGTTTGACTATCTTTTCGATGTCTATGATGAAGTATCCACCGAAGGGCAGCTTAAGTTAAAAAGAGTTCGAGATGGTCCTGTAACCATAGCAATCAAATCCAATTTCCGTGGCTTCAAGATTATAGACGAATGTCTCGATAATGACGGCTACACAGCTCTTCAACGAGCAGCCCAGGGTGGGAATGTTGTTGCTGTCAAACACTTTTTAAAATGGGGCGCAAATCCTTCCTTGGAAAGTCCAGAAGAATTTGACGCTTTGGTTTTGTCAATATGGTATGCAATCAAATACCGACCTTACTTCGATCTTTTTAGACCAAGTCTTTTAACATCAATGGAAGTCGAATTTGCATCTCTCACTGCGAGTGTCATTTTGAAGCATTTGACCAAGAACAAACCATTTGACATTGGATGTGATGAGAAGAGAATTACACCAACACTTATGCATTTAGCAGCCACTCGTGGAATGTGGAGGTTCATAGATGACTTGTTTGTTTCGAAGGATCATTGGAGTGTAACTGGTTTAACTGCTAATTGCCCTACAATGGATAATATTACGCCCATGTACTTAGCCAAGCTGCATGGTGGGGAGAATTGTGACTGGGATAATCCTTGGTGTAAAGTAGTTGGAGTGTTATCACAATTTGGAGGGTCCATGATTTACCCTGACCGTGTAACTGAGTACTTTCTAATCCTCAATTTCTTGTTCAATGATCTCCCAGAAAGATTTTACATTAACGAATTAAACCATGAGGAAATTCAATTACTTGGTGATAGCAAAGAGTGCAAAGACTTCCAGGAAGAGGGACATATTCTTACAGGCAAATCTCTTGAAGATATTCTTTTCGACGACTATCTTAACCTTTCCTATGATTACCCTCTAGAATCACAAGATGAACAGTTTAACTCAATGAAGTCACAATACGTTGAAATTATTTTGAGACTAAGAAAAGAGGAAAGTAATTTCCGATCAACAAAGCTGGACTATTATATATTCTTGACAAACAAGCTGATTAATTTGAAATGGAGTCTTCATTTCTATAGAAACATTGATGACAGTATACTGAAGTGTGTGCCTCATACCATGGAACCAATTCCCAAATACCCAACCATTACAAATCTTAATGCCCAACACTTTTTGCCAACAGAAGAAAACTTCGCAAAAGAAAAGGTAAAGTCTAATCACATGGATGATGACGAAAACATCGTAGATGCCTTTATGTCCATTCCAGATATGTGTTCTTCAAAGTCAACAGTCGATTTCGAAACTCTTGATAAAATTTCACACAAAAATCGCCTGATTTTCAACAAACATTACAAAGCATTTGCCAAAAAACTCGAAATTGCAAAACAAAAACTTCGACAAAAGAAAGTTAGAGTCGGAGTATTCGACTCTGTGGACAATCTCTTTCACGACTTTGAAAGTACGATGCATTGCCAAATGAAGGATGTCACCTACAAATATGCAAGATTCAAGTTTCTTTTACATACAATGAAATTCTGGAGCGTACAAGTTAAAAAGCTCGATATGTATCCGCTCATTCCAAAATTTGCTTCAGAAAGGATCCAGGAAATCTTCCAAAGCGAAGAACAAAAAGAGATGCTTCCTTTTATCATCAAACTAGCAAAGGTTGATCCTTCAGATCAGTATGAACATTTGAAAATGTTTAGATTTTCTGCACCTCCATTAGAAGAAAAGTTTAGGGAGCCAGACAATCAGAAGTCTAGCTAAAAATAGGTTCTATACCCTGAAATATTATTATTACAATCAACTGTATCAATGAAAATTTATGTTTTTTTCTGAAATGGTCCGCTATGCTTGCATGATCGATGCTGTTATAAAAGCTGGAAATTAATATGCTTTCGTTAAAGGCTTTTTTCTTAATATTAATTAGTCATCGCCATATCAATGAATACATGTACAATCACAATAAATTAGTACTTTCACACTTTTCTACACAAGTTTCACATATTCTTGTTGAAGTCATTCAAATCAATTTTAAAGACAATTAGGTCGCTAACTTAAATAATAATAAACTAAATTTATTTGTACATATTGTGTCTAGCTTGTTAGTCGTTGTTGTCTTTGGATTAGGCAAGATACCTATGGCGTGGCTGGCTTGAGAGGCCCTCACTCTGAAATCCTGTCCAAAATAAGAGAAATAGTATTAAAGTTCCTATCACCCTTCTGACAATATTCTCAGTATTGATTCTACATGGGGTAAGATGTTGAATAACCCGAAAAAATTACATAGTTTGAGTGCGGATTCTTAAAGTTATAAAGGTTTTTCCATGCCATATGCTAATGTTGTGACGTATGAGGAGTAATCATTTAATATACAAAACCTTACTGGTACAGATAAATTAAATTTGAAATACGTCATTGTTTTCCCCATTGCTCTTATCGAAATTATTGCAAGTTAGTTTTCACATAGAAGCCGGTGTTTCGAATTACAAGGAACAACAAATAACCATAAATGCCTCCTCATACGTCACGGCATTAGCATATGACATGGAAAAACCTTCATAACTTCAAGAAGCTGCACTCAAGCTATGAAATTTTTTCAGGTTATTCGACATCTTATTCCATGTAGAATCAATACTGTAAATATTGTCAGAAGGGTGATAGGCACTTTAATATAAAAAAAGCATCAACAATTGCACAATTCTATCTGCTACATCTTTACGTACTGATCTTCATTGCGGTTTAATTATCTTTATGCATGGACTGTGTATCATTTAAGTTGGGGAATGAAAGATAAATTAACCATAATGATGGAAAAATACTATAATATTCGCTTATTTTGTAAAAAAAAAATCTTTTGAAGAATACTAGACTGTATTTGGTAAGGATAGCCTTTCATGAATTAAGTTTTTTACCAAATAAACGATCCCACAACATTGAAAATAAAGCCAATAACCACTTATGCGATCATATGAACATCATCAACATATGATCATCATCACAACGTCATCATATTCTCACCATGGCTCCATCACCATCATCGATGTCATCCTGGTCTTCACAGCATTATGAGCATCAGAAGCACCAGCAGCAGATCTTCATCACAACCACTACCACCATCATTATTAATGACAACATCTTTGTTATCATCACTGAGCAATAACAGCACCTGTACAAATGTTGCGTGGGGATCACAAAGAATGCTACAACTTGCGTTTCAAGGATTTGGCAACTGAAATGATTGCATCGAACCTCACAAAAAACTTTAATCCTCTTCTCAAGATGAGGCAATCGCAATCTCGCCGACACGTTAAAAAATCAAAAAAAAATCACTTTTATTTAAGTGTCTAGTGGTTCTAGCGCTTTCGCACTAATTGGGGACATTTTTCACTCGCACTACCACTACATTTAATATTCTATGCACACAACGCTCAACTCACTCAACTAGTTGATATCAACGTCTAACTCAATGAAATTGAGTGAGACGCATTCCAGACATGTGTTCATCTACAACTGAAGTTTATTTTGAAAGGTTAGGGAAGCTTCTTGAGAAAAACAGGCACTCATATAACAATCGTTACGAGGCTTTCATAGAAAAAATTAAAGATGAACAATATTCTTCGAGACAATTTTATTCAGTTTGGGACAGGGAGTATTCACTTGCCGTTCAAAAAATGTTTCACCCTCATGAGAAGAAAATGTTTTGCCAACAACAAGAAATTACCTATCAATATGCAAGGCTAAAATTTCTTTTGCATACACTTAAATTTTGGAGCTCTCAAGTCAGAAGAAATGAAATGTTCCCAATTATTTCAAACTTTACATTCGAGAGAATAAAAAGGGTTTTTATAAAAAACAACAGAAAACAAATGATTAATCTTATTTTAAGACTAGCAAAAACCGACCCTTTAAATGAGTATGAGTACATGGAGATGTTCAGGTTTTCCGATCCACCTCTGAAAGAAGTGTTTCAGAATTAGCAAAAGATAAGAGTTCATCTCGTTGGCTGTTTTTAGGGCTTTCAGGATGTTGTGTGGGGAAAAATGAATTATTTTTAATCACACGGCCGCCATGTTTATTCTCATGAGAATAAAAACCTTTGTTTCCCCAGCATAAATTAATTCTCAAGCGCTTGAATTTGAGGCTACGCGTGGTGGAATCTGTTGTTCAATCCAACATGGCTGCCCCATGAATAAGGCCCATTTTACAATGTTAAGATAAACGCTTGCAACTATAAACAAAGTGTTTATTATTTTTTAATGTTCCATATTTTCTATTTAAATTTAGAATATAAGTTTATAATCATAATCAAAATTAGCGGCACTAAAATGACAAAAGGGAATCTTAACTAATAATAGTAGTAGTTATCTTTAAATATTTTAAAATAGTCTTTGACAAACTTTGTTGGCTTCACTCAGGAATGAACACTGATGCAACGCCTGGAACATTCTGTGAAATAAGAATTAAGGAAACAAATAATCAGTAAAATAGTATTGTAGTTCAATAGTCCCCTTCACAGTTCCCTGCGCCATCTTGTGAATAATGAACATGAACATGTGAATAATTGTCCAAGGTGTTTAAAAAATGATCTCTATCATTGCAAGCTCACCGTTCGTCTCGCTTCGATGCAAAGGTACGGCTACCTTTCAAGATGGCGCAGGGAACTGTGAAGGGCAGTCTATTAAAGCCAATTGCATGGAGCAGTTTTGATTTGTATCATTATTAAAAAACTATGCACTTGTCATGCTGTGATCTTGATGCGCTGTTCTCAGTTATTATGGCACCGTAGACCGCAGACCGCCGAGCTTAAGAAGGCTAATCTAGATCTGTGGTGACAGCGATTCCCTTTGTACCATCAATGCCTTGCCGTGTCCAGCAAACATGCCATTTTTCATGCGCGTATCAAAACTGATTTATGTCTTTAAAAGGACCGAAAACAGATTGAGGGAAGCCTAAGGGGTCCGCTTAGATGGGAGAAAAAAAGTAGACTAGTATATATAAGGTGCCGGGCTTAATTTAACTTGAAAATCTAATACCAATAGACATTAGCCAAAACTGGGGTGGGACTTTAGCATCGAAACACATTCCTCTTCGCACAGTAACGCGAGAAACATCCAATTTCTGCAGGTTTTAGTTTGTAGACGTAGAACCTTCCACTGTTACGGACTTTGATTGGTTCCTCCCCAACACAACAGTTATTTTGTTCTGGATAATAAATGCAAACCTTGGCATCTGTGATACCTTGAGACGGCTGAGGATGGGATCCCTGTGGAATATCATATAACACACGATGTCAAGGTGTCAAGGTGTCAAGGTGGTGGTGGTAGTGGTAGTGGTAGTGGTAAGGTAAGGGTGGTAATAGGGGACTGAGGTACATGGTGGTAGTGGTGTTGATAGCATTAATGGTAGTGGTACTTGAAGCTGTGGTAGTAGCTTTAGTGGTAAGGTGAAGGTGGTAATAGGTAATAGGTACGTGAAATACCTAACCGTTAGGAGATCGTTACTTGAAATACCCAACCGTTTAGAGATCGTTACGTGAAATACCTAACCATTAGGAGATCGTTACTTGAAATACCCAACCGTTTAGAGATCGTTACGTGCAATACCTAACCGTTAGGAGATCCTTACTTGAAATACCTAACCGTTAGGAGATCGTTACGTGAAATACTTAACCGTTAGGAGATCGTTACTTGAAATACCTAACCGTTAGGAGATCGTTACTTGAAATACCTAACCGTTAGGAGATCGTTACTTGAAATACCTAACCGTTAGGAGATCGTTACTCGAAATACCTAACCGTTAGGAGATCGTTACTTCAAATACCTAACCGTACCAGATGTAAATGTGTGAAGGAATAAAGAAATAATTTTCGTTGTACGCTTTCTAATCGTTAACAAAATATGCGAAATCCAACTATTGATTAGAATTTTCCGCTACGATATGATTTCATTCAGGCTCATCGTAGAGTCGTTAGTCTACTTTAGTCACACAGTCGAATGCTTGATAAAACAAAAACAACATGAAACATGAGCTACTATAGTGTATTCTTAATAAAACAATCTGCTCTAATGCAATTTTTGACTGCGATACCTTGAAGGTGTCGCTAAACGTAACATGAAACTACTTTATGTCAATCAAAGCTTAAACTTTTTTGACCAAAGCTCCTCATGCAAATGT
>NW_022261404.1:129793-146563 GCF_009602425.1 Actinia tenebrosa
TTAGATTAGTTGCAAGTATTTGAATCAAATCATCACGTACGCATTTACATCATTATTCACTGCAAGCTTTCCCACAATTGTTTACAAGACAATTTGCAGTGTGCAACTGTGTGCAATTGTGTGCAACTTGCAACTGAGGAGCTGGCAGCTCTATTGCTGCTCAAAATAAAGTTTTTCTTTGCAACTTGAATTAAGAACTATTAATAGTAACTATTGTTACTATTGACAACTGTTGTTAGTCGCTTCTGCAACTTATGTTGTTCACATCATAGTACTGGACATGTTATTAATAAGTGTGTACTTTTGTTTTCATTTTGCAGTTTAACTATGACTTTATTCAAGAGAGAAATGTTCTGCCTCCATAACATGAGGATATATAAATGTAATTCTTGTTAAAGTTTCTTTTACTCTAACTGTTGTTGTTGGTTTTTTGTTGTTTTTGTTGTTTTTTTGTTGTTGTTGTTTTGTTTTGTTTTGTCATCACGGCTATGTTGGTGCCATTTAACAGAAGATTTCTTATTAGCCTAGTTAACTATGTCATTAGCGTCCATTTTTTTATAGATATTTTATATTTTGATTTTACATTGTTAACTGCACCAAAATGGCCGCCATGTTTTTGTCTTTTGACTCTCTTGGGAATGCTTGCAACCCATTAATAGATCCGGACAGCAGCAAACTTATAATATATATTTTAAGAAACAAGACTACCTTTTTTAAACAAGACACTTTCGGCAGCTGAACTGAAGATGGCAGTACGTACTGCCGAAACATGTCTCGTTTAAAAATAAAGTCTTGTTTCTTAAAAATATATACTATAAGTTGAACCTTTGGAATGGAAGTACATTTTTATCTGTGGTTCCAATTCCTTTTCATAATAATTTGCATTTCTAAAACCTGCTTTAAATCTACATGATTTATTTGAATTTTTGAATGGTTTTTTTCATTTTAAAATAAATATTTTGAGTTTAAGTTTCTGTTTTTGCCTGCTATCGTCAATAATAGAATGTACTTCCGAAGTTTTCTGCCAAAAACAGTATATTAATTTACAATGCATTCAGCTAGGCATGTATGATTTTTAGAAATTAGGTATTGATGGTTTTCAACCATTCCCAAGAGAATTAAATAACAAAAGACACGGCGGCCATGTTGGAGGATATAACAAAAGAGTTCATGGACAATTCTTTTGTTAAGTTCCTCCAACATGGCCGCCGTAAAAACCATCAATAGGTTTGTTTAATTGTTCTGTGAAACAAAGGTGGTTTAGTAAACCTCAACATTTTCATATACTCATATTTTCTTGGGTGATTTTTGGCGAGCTGGATGATTAAATGAGTCATTTTATGCTCATTTTCGTTTAAAAATACGTTCTCGATTTTCTTAAACAAATACGTAGATATCAACGGAAGAACGCTATTTTTATTTACCTGAGCGCTCCAAAACGTGATGGTATGTAAAAGGAATTTTAGCCTGGCATACTTGTAAATAATAGCCTTAAACTTACAATCTCGGCGGCTCTTATATTCACGTAGAGTGTTCTCAACCAAATCATAAGATTTCCCACGTACAGTCGCGTATCTTCGAAGAGCTCGTCTTACTTTTTTCATTTCCGTCTTCAATGATGTATAGTATCTTTTGAATACAGCATAATTTTCCTGTAAAACCTGATCTACGATTTTTAACCCAATCGCTCTGTATGGTGAACACACGTCTAGGAAACACGCATCTTCAGGGGGATGTTTCAAGAATTTTATTTCTTTATCCGGATCCAAACGAGCCCCGAACGCATCGTTGCATGAACATCTTCTGAGTGGACTGGTTTTTTTGGCATTGTTAAAATCATTCGGTTTATATGTGTATGGTAACTGTTTGGTAGTCTTGGAGGAATATTTCTTTTTTACGCACTTACCACTTTCAATGTTTTTCAAGTGAAAAAATGTCGCTTTGATCTTACTAATTTCAATATTTAAAAACATGTCGAAGTCCATATTTGCTACCCCATACTTAATCAGGGGTATATCCATAGGTTCAATTACATCAAAAAATGTGTCATCGACATCTTGAAAACAGATGATGTCTCCCAAGCCTTTGCAGTTTTCATTATCTTCGTAGATATGCTGTAGTATCATCAGTTCATTTTTATCTAAATTAAGTTCTAATCGTTCAGGAAGTTCATGAAATAAAAAGTTTAAAATCAGGAAATATTCAACGTCGGGTTGTGGAAGAATATTGGTTGTTCCATACTCAAAATGCTTTGATAACACTTCAGCAACCTTACACCAAGGATTATCCCAGTCGCAATCTTCCCCACCATGCAGCTTGGCCAAGTACATGGGCGTGATTTTATCCCTTGTATGGCAATTAGCCGTTAAACCAGTAACTTTGTAGTGGTCTCTGGCAACGAACAAGTCGTCAATGAACCTCCACATTCCACGAGTAGCTGCTAAATGTAAAAGTGTAGGTGTAATTCTCTTGTCATCACATCCAATGTCAAATGGTTTGTTCTTGGTCAAATGCTTCAAAATTACACTTGCAGTGAAAGACGCGAATTCGATTTCCATTGTTGTTATGATACTAGGTTTGTGTAGATTAAGATATGGACGGTACTTCACAGCATACCAAATTGCAAGAGTCAAAGCGTCAAATCCTTCTGGACTTTCTTTGGTAGCATCGGCTCCCCAGCCCAAAAACTGTTTGACAGCAACAACATTCCCACCTTGTGCTGCTCGGTGAAGGGCTGTGTAGCCTTCATCATCAAGACATTCATCAATGATCTTGTAACCTCGAGCGTGTGATTTGATGGCTTTAGTAACGGGTCCATCGCGTACTCTTACTACTTTTACTTGTTCCCCTACGGTTTTTTTGTCGTATTCATCAAACAAGTAATCAAATAAGGCATTTTCGTTCTTTAAATATTTTACCCACTTACTTGAAGGATTAAACTCTGAAATATATTGAAGGTAATGTAACTTGTGGTAAGCAGAAAGATGGAATACTGAATCCTCGAAACGTTCTCCACAAGTGATATTAATCGTAACATTGTGCTTAACAAGAACTTTGGCAATGTTTCGTCCTCCTCGTCTCAAATATTCAAGAAGAGGACTTATGCCTGTTGATTCGCATTTGCAGTTTACGTCAATATACATGTCTAATAAAGCATCCAACGAAAACACCAAATTCCATTCCACGCAATGTAAGACATGTCGGCAGGTAAAATGTAATAGCTTCATCGCTAAGAGTTTCTTTAAGAACTCTGGCAACAAGTTCTGGCTGCTTGCCTGCAATTTCTTTATATAGTATTTCTTAAATATTGGATCGATTAGCAATGTATCTATAGCAAATGAAAATGCAGGCATTGCAGTTATAATAAACTCTTTTCCCCCAAGCCAATTGCTTCCAGAGAAATTCCTAAAACTTCCCTTTAGGTGTAACATTATACGAGCATTTTCATCTTGGGTCAATGAAAATAGAGAGTGAAAAAAATTATTCTCAGATACTACGCATGTTGAAGCAACTAAATTTTCCATGAACTTTGTAACTGTGGTAAACCAATTGTCAGCTTTCATTCTGTTCACTGCGATTTGAAGATCGAAGCTGATGGGCTCGATAGGACTATCAATGTACGGATCGAAAAAAACTAGCTGACCAACCTGATCATATAGGACATTATCTCTAAATATAAGTTCTACTGGCGTTCTCCCGTTTCCATTAAGTGCAAGACCTTCAGCACCAAGTGCGAACAGTTTATCAAGCACCTGATATGCGTGACATTTGCAAGCGTAATGTATTGGAGTCATTTCATTTGGGCCTTTGCTGTTTATGTCCGCGCCGATTTCAACAAGTATGGACAAAATGTTAGCATGTCCCTGACAGGAAGCAACGTGGATTGGCTGCAGGCCTTCACAGTCTGTTGCATTATAATCAGCGTTGTGTTCTAGAAGCAAACTCGTTATGGCACCAAAGCCATGATGTGCTGCCAGATGCAGTGGAGTGTAACCACAAGGACAGACTTCTTGGCCACGATAATGTGACGATCCTGTCAATCTTGACCTGCAGATTCCAGAGGTTTTAACTCCAAATTTTAAGAGTGCATTTAACGCTTCATAATTGTTGTGATGGGCTGCTTCGTGGATTGGTTTTTTTCCAAAAACGTTTACACACCTTACTGCATTGTTTCGTGATTTGAGTAGCAATTCCGTTACATCAGGGTAGTTCCCAATTACAGCTGCATGCAATGCTGTATTGCAATGTCGGGTATAATTACCATAAGATATTAGGTTATAGGATTTTTTTATATGTTCATTTCTTATATATCTGCAATCAATGCAGTTATCAGTAACTCTATTTTCAAGAAGAAATTTCGCAGCATCAACATGTCCACGTAAAGCAGCATAATAAAGACACGTGTCGTCAGCAGCTGCACCATGTTTAAGCAAAATTTTCATTACTCCAATATGACCGAACTCAGCAGCAAGGTGGATTGCACTGCTTCCTGTGCCTGATAATAAAGATAAGTCGACGTCGTTGTCGAGAAGATACTCTGCAATGTGTTCGTAGCCTTGCTGGGCAGCAACATGAAGTAAACTATACTCGCACATCTGACTTTTAGAATAGAATAGAATAGAATACCTTTATTTAAACACGATAAAATTTAAAGCTAAAAGCTTGTGGGGTCGTGCATAAAATAAATTAAATAAATAAAATATAATATAAGTATGAATCTGTAAAAATATAGCTAATTAACTTAGATAACTTTAAATATCTTATATATAATTCTCACACACATTCACATACATTCTCACACACATTCACATACACAAACACTTTTACAATTATTTATTTCGTCAAAGAAGTCCTTTTGCACCTCAAGTGATGGTGATGGGTTACTTACAGTAGACAGAGACGCTCCTTCATCGTGGAGTAAAACGAGGTTTTCTAAATGTCCTGACAAAGCTGCATAAAATGCTGGTGTACGACCATTGTAATCCTCGACGTTTACATCTTTAAAAAAACTAAGAAGTATGTCTAAGATGTTTTCGTTATCTGAAGTTGCTGCAAAATGCAGTGCGTTCAATTTTGTACTGTCCTCCTTTATTTCGACCAACTTCGAATCAAGGTTCGAAAACTTTTGCGTTTGATTTTTTAGTTTTCCTGCCCTTATTATATAAGTTGCTAGATTAAAAACAAATCTAGGAGTGATGTTCATTGATTTTTCATGACATTTCCTGAGAAAATAATCAGCAAGCAAGCGGTTTCCTTTCTTTTCATCCACGTAAAACATACTACCCTCATTTGATCTACTGGTCAACCATTCAATTAGAGAATTGTGCAAGACCGTTATAGTTTGCTTTTCTTGGGCATTGCGAAGATAAACGGAAAGTTCTTCAAGAATTGGTAGGAAGTCGTATTCGAAATCAAAATCATCGGGATTCCCGAAGTTCGTTAGAAGAACATCGTAAAGTTCTTCTGTTGTCAGGGGAGAAAGTGTTGCAACTAGAATCTCAAATATTTTACGAGGATCACGAAACTCTTCTTTTGTTTTAAACTTTCGTTCAAAAAAATTCTTGATAAATACTGTTAATTGATGTTGGTAAAGAATTCCAGGTCGCTGCGCTAACTCCTTTAGTCTGCAAGTACTCCAGGACAAGTTTGATGAACAAGAAGTTCCCTTGGCTTTTATTAACAAGTGCTTGGATTGAATAATCACTTATGGTCAAGTAACTCTTGATGTGGTACAGAGAAGAATAAGGTATATGAGAAATAACAAAACGCTCAATATCCCGCAAGTTTCTTGGGTCATCTTGATGTAACTCAACTAAACCAAGACTGCTACATTTTCTTTTTATGCGTGTTACGTTTCTTGATGTTATAATGACTTTCAACCAATTGGGAAACCGTTTAATATTGTGACTTAGGATGTTCACGATAGATGTTGTCTTGTCCAGCTCGTAGTCAGTGAAGCATTCATCCATCGCGTCAACTACAATATACATCGATTTTAAAAATCTTAGTCGAAGCGCTGATAAGGGGCCAAGAATCCCTTGTGCAAAGCAAGCAGATGGATCACTTACACACCCATCTTTCAAAAATTTTTGAATAAATTTATCGTTCATTACTAAAGATCTGTATTCTTGTAATCTCCACATTATCATGTTTGCCAAATTGCGGACAAATTTAGCACCATTTTGTGTGTTCTTGTGTGAATGAATGCAGAAATGGTACCCTAAGATTTGGCTGTGCAACGAGGAGCTTGATAGCCCAGAGCAGATGAGATTTGACACTAGAGCAGACTTGCCAAACCCTGGTGCGGCTATGATCAAGATTCCTTTAGTTTCTTGGTTAAGAATAGCTGATACATTCTTGAACAGCCACTGACGTCCAACAAAATCTTTTCTTCCTTGGTTCAGATACTCACTGAAATCGATCTCCTTCAATTCCAGAGGATCGTGAAATTTGTCCCGTGCACCACATCCTAATGAAATTAAAATGAACAATGTTATAGACTAAAGGTGCAATTTAAAGATAAAACCGGTTTGAGTTCGTATAGGACTGGTTAAGGCTGAACGTCAGAATTAGTGTCAGAATCAGAAGCAGAATTGCATTCGAATTTGGAATGGATTTCTTTCCTTCTGATTCCGATTCTTTCGTTTCTGCCGGATCCTGTGAATCAGAAAATTGGAGTTGGCACTGGAACTCGGAACTCAGAAATCAGAATCAGAAGAAGCGTAGTCGGAAGATTTGATTGTCCAATAGAAAGAATTCATACCCCGTCCGTTAGAAAAAATCAAACACGTGGAAGCTAGGCTTTGGTATTTTTTGGTGCGAATTCTGACACTTCCGTCACTACTGCGCATGCCAACCAACCCATATAGAAAAAAAGAGCAATTGCAAATTTTTCAATAAATGAAAAGTACTAGTTTTTCGTCAAACTTACCAATGTCTTCACGACTTTCATCTAAAATCGTTAGTCTAGTTAGTAGCAAAACCAGTATGATGCATTTTCTCGGAACACCTCTTGGTAATCTTAGGTATAATGCAATAGCTAACAATACAATGCATTTACAAAAACTATTCATATTTTGGACCATGCTCGTTTTTCTTGGACTTTCCTCAGTTTGCACTGCAAGCTTGACTTGTATATCATGAAGAACGCTTTGAATGTTAAGGAGAACGCTGTCTCTTTCCCTTACAACATTTATGCAGTAACTGAGAATTCCATTTATCTGTGAGATTTCGTCTTTGATTTCATTAGCATGGATGTCTTCTTGGTCTTTCATGGAATCAATTCTTGCAACAACATCATCTTTTATGGAGGCCATTGATTGTTTTAATTCACTGACCACTTTAGTTTCCAAGTCTTCAAAGTCGATCAGATCCTTATTCTCAAATGCAATTATTTCGTTTAATGCATCAGTAGCATCAGCGTCGCCATCAACTCGGCATCTTTCAGAAAATTCTTCATGGACAAGAATGCATCAGTTGTTTCTGTTGCGTCGAGCTCCTGTGTTGCTGCGTGTGCCCAAGCGTTACGCGTATCTTTTAGTCTCTCTACAAGTGTACTGTCAATTTTATAATAGTTACACCAGCACAAAAGATTCAGGAGCCCAGTAGCATCAGTCTCTGCACAGGAATTGCCTTTGGCACAACCGTAGGGCATGTACAGTTTGGCTACTTCCCAGTGACCAACACTGGGGTCATTCCATAGTGAAGCATTACTTTGATTCCATGTTGGTTTTCTTTTTTTGTGTTGTCTTTCCAATTCTCTGGCCCAAGAACAATTTGACATATCATGATACGGATTTGGTCGACGTCCTGGTCTGTGAACACATGCACATAGAGACAACCCATGAAGTTTAGTTGTCAGTGTTGCATGGAACGCTTTAGCTTCTCTCTCGATATACGGCCGAGTACCACTGCACGTTCTATACAGAGCATACCCGACTCTCAGCCAGCTTTTATACTTTTCGTTTTGGAGTCTTTGCTGCCAAGATGTCGATACCACAACTTTAGCGTCTTCCATTTTCGGACACTACGAAAGCAGGCGAAATTTAAATGCACGATTAAGACTAAATAAGCAACAATCGACAATTTTAAACGAATATTCATATATAAACAGGAGCATAAGATCACCGAACTTATCAAGGCACTGTGTAAACATGGCAACATGGCGTCCAGTGCAGGATCTCATGATCACTATTTATATGAAGATAGGAGGCCATCTCTCCTCCAAATGACATCACTCTTAATTAACACTTCACATTTATTTGAAACTTCCATTGCCACTAACGAAATCTTGAAAGACATTCTGGCCTTAGTGTAGTGCAAAATAACTAAAATCCACTGAACCATAAACCATATTTACCAATCACATACAACACGATAGATTGTGGATACTGCTTCAACGAAACCGTTTTTAGAGTATATTAAACAATAGGAGATTTTCTTGATTATATTTTTGTTCATTCATTGTCTCATTTGCACTTCAAAATAAATACGAAAATCGGTCACGATAAATAGTGTTAGAACGGTAATTCATTTAAATTAAAATTGAATTTCGTTCCTTACTTTTCGATTACTTTGGAGCTGTTCTTTGCTCACACTGATATATACTAACCTCCCCAATTGCTTCAGTCCTCAGACGAATCCCAATTTCATCAAGTCAACTTGCTTTTATCACAGGTTTTGAACAGCACGATTTACAAAATCTTGCGTATGTTTTTTTTTAATGCTAATGTATGCTTGAATTCTTGGAAATGTAAGGTATATTTAGCGACGTTGTCATGTCTGGAAAATGTGTGACTATTCCAAAGGTCACGCTATCTGTATTATTTTCATACTTTTCTTAAATTTAAAAGAAAAGAAAACACAATTCGCTATCTACAGATTTCTCACTTTTTTTTTTTTTTTTAATCTTTTTAATTCACCAAGCACTTTTCAAATTCTTTAATGTGGGACAGAATTAATTTACATACGTTGTCACGAACAGTCTAGACTAATCGTGACATTTATGACTTCTCAGCATTGATTATATTTTTTCCGAGAATTATCAGCACACAATCATTTACTTTGTAGGCTTCAATTGCTTCAGGATTTCACTGCCCCTTAAAGTATTCAAATGGCAAAACTAAAGTGACGAATATTAAGGGTACATTTTTGATCATAAGAAAATTCTCAGGTAAGAAAATTATCTTTTAAACTGCCGCTTAATTTCTTCCAAAGCAACTTAGTTTAAAGGCAAAACTTAATATAACTAGTCCTCTTTTTGGCGACATCGCAGCGTTCGCAATATTATTATTTCTTAAAATGGTAAAAGTGGATTCCTATTTAAGTCTTTTAAAGTAATTCTTTTAAGTTTTCACTAACATATTTATTTAATCTCCTGAATCAGTCGAGAGGACTGGCCTAAGAAATGTTAAACTATTTACAGCTTTTTCACTGAGAGAAAGAAAGCTTGTTTTCGGGAAAGATATATGTTATTGGTAGGACTGGTTAACTTATTAAAAGACCTACTTTGCTGCGTACATCCCTTCACTTACTTTACACTGGGCTTCGAAAAAACCTGCTACATCAATTGTCAATAATACAAGAAGAATATCAGCGAAAGGCAATTATGCATTCGTGTATTTTTATATCAGTCTGTGTAGAATCTTAAAGGATTGGCGTTACAACACTAATTATAAAATGAATAGGGTTATTCATCGTGTATATAAAGCTATTAATGGATGGAAAACCAGACGCGGATACGAAGAAGTCCGTCTTCCACTATGTAACAGCTCAATACAGCAATATGTATGTTTTTATTTTATATTTATTTGTACTTGTATAATCTATAATAAGACAAAGTTTATCTTGAAATTCTGACTTGATATTGGAAAAATCGAGTCACACGGTACTCTATGTACAGTGCAAACTATTATTTAATTGCCCCAGATATTTACTGATGGAACTGATTTGAACAGGTTCATGGTAGTATCTTTGTTATGCAAGACGAAAGAGTTCTGATATYGCCATCTTGGCAACAGAGGCTTCAAAACGATAACTACAAAAACTGGGTTAAGATAGGATATGGGATTGACTTGGTGTGTAAAGCAATACGACCATACGTAGAAAAAGAAGCGAAGGCATTCCATGGCATAGTGACAACCAGTCTTCATGGACTTCCTCTCTGTACATGTACTTACACGAGACATCCTTATCATAATATGATTACCTGCTTGTGGGCTAAGGAGCTGTTGAATTATCACACAAAAGGAAAGGCAACATGGAGTCAAAGTAATGCTTCACTATGGAATGACCCCAGTGTTGGTCACTGGGAGGTAGCCAAACTGTACATGCCCTATGGTTGTGCTAAAGGGAATTCCTGTGCAGAGACTGATGCTACTGGGCTCCTGAATCTTTTGTACTGGTGTAACTATTATAAGACTGACACTATGCTTGTAGAAAAGTTCAGGGACACAAGAAATGCATGGGGACACGCACCCAAACAAGAGTTTGATGCAACTGAAACAAATGATGCTTTCCTGTCTATGAAGGATTTTCTACAAGATGCAGAGTTTAGTTCAGATCCTGATGTTATTGACGCCCTTAATGAGGTCACAAAACTGGAGAGTGATATCCTCATAGATTTTAAAGATATCGAAGTCCAAGCGATAAACCACTTAAAAGATTTCATCATTTCTATTAAAGATGAAATCATCGAAAAAGTGGATCGAAATGCCGCTCATACGACAGAAATAAAAGACATTCTTCATTTTTGCATGAAAGGTGATGCCGATCGAGACAACGTTCTTAGTGACATACAGAACAGAATAGAAACAATCGAGCTAAGGGAGCAAGAGAAAAGCAAACAGAATAGATGGATTCTGAATACCCTTGAGAAAATCACCTTCTTTCTGTTGATCGTGAAACTGTTGATAGTGTATTTGAATGCGGGCAAAATAATTCTAAGTCGGGCCAGAGTCTTAATTCTCTTCCTGGTGCTGAGTGTAACCATTCTTGAGGAAAATACGGTAGATTCTGGTAAGTATTTGGTCTTGGGTTTACACTAATATGATTTGAAAATGCTCACGTTCGTAAACACTCTTTATAGTGGTGAGATATTTGGAAACGAAGCCCTTAAGCATTGTCTTAATACAGCGGACAGTAAACATTTGCAATTGACATGTGAATAGAATGGTTGTACGTGTTGCTGGTGTCCCCTTGTGAAAGGAAGAAAAACAAGGTTTAGCCTTGTCCCTATAGGCATCAGCATGTAGATCATTCTCAGATCCACCAGAATACATTCTCCTTCCCTCTAGTAAACAGTTTTCTCACAATATTTTCAGTCAACCCACAACAACAAGATACAAAATGTGAAGTTAGATTTATACCCAAAACGCGGCTTAGAACCCCACCGCTGTCAAATAGGGGTGCTAGGGCACCCCCGCCTTCTCCGCCTCCTATAATGCAATAACAAAGGACTCAAAAGTCACTTTTATATTTTACTGAACTGTAGATTGTGAAAGAAACAAGCTCTACGATGTCGATCCATTTGAGCTGAAGCAATTTGATTTCACTGAGTACCTGAATCGAACAAGAGAAGGTTTCGTTGGACGCCAGTGGTTGTTCAATAATATTACAGAATCAATCGAACAAAAGCATAAAGAATCCAGAGGAGTCTTGATCGTTGGTCCACCAGGTTTTGGGAAGTCGGCACTGATATCATATCTGATTTGCTCAAAACTGTCAAGACTTTCATTACACAGCCAAATTCTAGGATACCACTTTTGTATTCATTCTGACAAAAACACCTTGAATGGTGCCAAGTTTGTTCGTAATCTGGCAAACATGATAGCATCGAGATTACCAAATTATAAAGACTTATTGTATAAGGAAAAGTTTATACAAAGAATTCTCAAAGTTGAATGCTTGGGAGATCCAACAGGATGCTTCGAGCAAGGAATTCTTGCTCCATTGCTGAAACTTCAACTAAGATTTGAATATTCAATGTACATAGTTGTTGATGCATTAGATGAATGCCTAGACGAAAAGGAAAAAAACACTGGAAGAACCATAGTGGATGTCCTTCAGCATAAAATAAAACAGTTTCCATCCTGGCTAAAGGTCATTACCACCACTAGAAACCAATCAAACATACGAAGAAAGCTTAGGAATCTTGATTTGATTGAACTTCATCCTGACAATCCAGAAAACTTGCGAGATATCGAAAGGTTCCTAACGTCAAAATTAGAGGGGTCTATTCAATCTCGGGTAAGGAGTTACGTCCTCTCTGGCAAAGATACGTCAGTTTCGGACCTTGTCCAGAAAAGTCAAGGAAACTTCCTATATATTAAACTGATTTTGAAATATCTGCTCAAAAGAGGACTAACAGATAAAAGCCATCTTCCAGATTCTATAAATAGCGTCTATCAAGATTTTTTTGAACGGAAATTTGATTCACTTGAAAAATTCAGTGCACCTCGTACAATATTTGAGATTTTAGTTGCTACAAAGTCGCCGGTAACTGTTATGGAGTTGTATGACATTCTTTCCGATGAAAAAAAGGATTTTGGTTTGAACTACGATTTGCTACCAGTTCTAGAAGATCTGTCAATGTATCTTCTCTATACCAAGGAAAGACAGTCGACCGTTAGTATCTTTCACAATTCCCTCACTGAATGGCTAACAAGTGACTCAAACAAGGGCGGAGTTTTCTATGTAAATGAAAAGAAAGGAAGCAGAGCCTTAGCTAATCACTTTTTAAAGGTAATCAATGGAAATTTCAGCAAAGTAAATCCCAAGTTTATCTTCGATTTAACTACGTACATTGTTGTTGGAGGACATCTAAAGAGGCACACGGATAGCTTCCTTAAAATTGATCCTACGTTAATCAAAGTTAAAGACAAACGTACTGGTTTTACTGCACTCCATCTTGCTGCGGAAGCAGAAGACGAAAAGGTACTAGGTATGTTGTTAAACATTTTTAAAGATGCAAATGTCGAAGATATTAAAGGACGTACGGCTGCATTTATGGCAGTTACATTTGGTCGTTTCAACAACCTACGTCTACTTCACGAGAAAGGAGCATCTTTGTCTCGAGTGACAAAACGGCTGCCAGTTGTCAAAAAGAGCAAAATTGATGATGCTCTGGAATGCAAGCGTCAAATGTGTGGATACTCGCTGCTTCATGTGGCTGCTCAAAAGGGTCACAAAGACATAGTCGAGTACCTTATTAACAATGGCAGTGATGTGTCTTTGTTGTCAGCAACGGGTAACAGCGCCGTGCAACTTGCAGCTGAATTTGGTCATATTGAAATCGTCGAGCTGTTGTTGCTACATGGGGCAGAGGTAGACAACACTTGTCTTTACTATGCTGCTTTATATGGGCAAGTTGAGATCGTAGAGTTTCTATTAAAAAAAGGAGTCAAAGACTCGTGTATTCGATGTGATGGCATCGATGATCAGATATCAGACTTTGTTCGAAATTGCAATACAGCTTTGCATGCAGCGGCCATTGGTGATTACCCAGATGTGATAGAAACTCTGCTCACTTCAAAACATAATGCAATCAATTGTGTAAATTGCTTTGGCAAAGAGCCAATCCATGAAGCAGTTCATCACAACAGTTATCGAGCAGTAAATGCGTTTCTAAATCATGGCGTTGACACTTCGAATAGATGTAAGTCATTTGTCAGAGACGGTTTGTTTGATCTCAAATTTCGTGGATACACTCCACTACATCTGGCAGCACATCACGGCTTTGCTGCTATAACGAGTTTGCTTCTGGAACATAACGCTGAACATAATGCGACAGATTGGAAAGGCTTGCAGCCAATTCACGTTGCTTCTTGTCAGGGACATGGAGACGTAGTATCTATTCTCGTGGAACATGGCGCAGATATCAACAGCAAAGGTCCAAATGACACGACTCCCATCCATTATGCTTGCAAATGTAAAACAACTGAAGTATTTGATAAACTTTTTGAGCTTGGTGCTAATGGTTTAGCACTCACTGCAGACGGAAAGACACCTTTGCAGTTTTTGGTTCAAGAATATTTTATAGATAAGAAGTTTTACTTTGTTGATCCGTATGTTGTAAATCCGATTGACCCAGTTACCTTTGATTCGTCGGAAGATAAAGCTATCAAGTCGCACATGAGAGAACATTTTTGGCTTACATCTTCCACAAAGTTCCTTCAGTCGTTAACTAAGTCCCGTGATATCACTTTGTCTGAATTGGGGGCAGTTCTGGGGCCATTGCAGTCATTTCTGTCATATGGAAGTGTTCTCCCTGAAAATATCATAAACGAAATATCTTTGATTTTGCTTGGAAGTGATCGCCACATAAACTCTAGACTTGTCGTTCTCTCTACACCTGCACCTTTTCCAGTTGACATTGGTTTAGCATCCTTTTTACAAAACCAACATAAAGATTTGAATCAAGTTAGCACATCAACTGTTTTGCCATCTTTCTTGAAAAAAAGTTTTTCAACGGCACTTATGACAATGACTGGAAAAATAGACTTTAAGTGCTCGATTTTGGTAACCTCCATCCATCACAATATGGTGTATGCTGTCGATGCGTTTTTACAATTAGGAATGGATGTCAATTGTGAGGAGTCTGGCCTAAGCCCACTTCTTGCTTATCTAAGACAAGGGGGACGTAACATGGCGAAAGTCCTCGCAAAACATGATGTTACTGTTGACATACGATGCGGAGAATATTTCCAAGATTCCGTATTTCATCTTGCTGCCTATCACAAGTTGCATTATCTTCAGTATCTTTCAATATTTTTAGACCCCAATAAATGGGAAGAGTACCTGAAAGAGGAAAATGCGTTGTTTGACTATCTTTTCGATGTCTATGATGAAGTATCCACCGAAGGGCAGCTTAAGTTAAAAAAAGTTCGAGATGGTCCTGTAACCATAGCAATTAAATCCGATTTCCGTAACTTCAAGATCATCGACGACTGTTTTGATAATGAAGGCCACACAGCTCTTCAACGAGCAGCACAGGGTGGGAATGTTGTTGCTGTCAAATACTTTTTGGATAGGGGTGCCAATGATAAGAAGCAAAGTCCCGAAGGATTCGACATCTTGACTCTCACGATATGGTATGCAGTAAAATACCGCCCATTTCCTAATTTCCACGAGACAAGTCTTCTATCATCACTGGAAATCGAATTTGCATCTCTCACTGCAAGTGTGATTTTAAATCATTTGACCAAGAAAAAACCATTTGACATTGGATGTGATTACAAGAGAATTACACCTACACTTTTACATTTAGCAGCAACTCGCGGAATGTGGAGGTTTATAAATGACTTGTTCGTTGCCAAAGACCACTACAAAGTTACTGGTTTAACTGCTAATTGCCCTACAAAGGATAACATCACGCCCATGTACTTAGCCAAGCTGCATGGTGGGGAGAATTGTGACTGGGATAATCCTTGGTGTAAGGTGGTTGGAGTGTTATCGCAAAATGGAGGGTCCATGATTTATCCAGACCGTGTATCTGAGTATCTTCTCATTTTTAATACTTTATTCCAAAACCTTCCCGGGAGACTTGACCTGAATGACTTGGACGAAAAAGAAATACAAATGTTGCGTGGAGATCACAAAGAATGCTACAGCTTGCGTTTGAAGGATTTGGCAACTGAAATGATTGCATCGAACCTCTCAAAAAACTTTGATCGTCTTCTCAAGATGAGGCAATCGCAATATCCCCGACTCGTTGATATCAATTTTAGCCTCAAAGCTTTAACCCACAACAGCGATTTATTAGTTTTAGGTATTGATGAAGCTAAGTTCTTAACAACAAAATTAATGTATGAGCTGTTTTTAACGACAAAAATTTTTACTTTTGAAGGTATTTTTATGTTTATGAATAACTTAAGAGAATTATTAAGGTGCATCAAGGTGAGATTCGATGCAAATTCTAAATACCACGGAATAACTGACGACACATATACGCCTCAACCGGAAAGGCGCGAAGAAGATTTTCCTACCGGTACCGAAAACGATGCCAATGAAATTGAGTTAGACGCTACTGTGCACATTCCAGACATGTGTTCATCTACATCTGAAGTTTATTTTGAAATGTTAGGGGAGCTTCTTGAGAAAAACAGGCACTCATTTAACAATCGTTACGAGGCTTTCATAAAGAAATTTAAAGATGTACAATATTCTTCGAGACAATTTTATTCAGTTTGGGACAGGGAGTATTCACTCGCCGTTCAAAAAATGTTTTACCGTCATGAGAAGAAAATGTTTTGTCAACAAAAAGAAATTACCTATCAATATGCAAGGCTAAAATTTCTTTTGCATACACTTAAATTTTGGAGCTCTCAAGTCAGAAGAAATGAAATGTTCCCAATTATTTCAAACTTTACATTCGAGAGAATTAAAAGGGTTTTCTTTGAAAACAACAAAAAACAAATGATTAATCTTATTTTAAGACTAGCAAAAACCGATCCTTTAAATGAGTATGAGTACATGGAGATGTTCAGGTTTTCCGATCCACCTCTGAAAGAAGTGTTTCAGAATTAGCAAAAGATAAGAGTTAATCTCGTTAGCTGTTTTTAGGGCTTTCAGGGCGTTGTGTGTGGGGAAAAATGAATGATTTTTTATCACACGAAGGCCATGTTTATTCTCATGAGAATAAAAACTTTTGTTTCCCCAGCATAAATTAATTCCCAAGCGCTTGAATTTGAGGCTACGCGTGGTGGAATCTATTGTTCAATCCAACATGGGTGCCGCGTGAAAAAGGCCCATTTTACAATGTTAAGATAAACG
>NW_022261405.1:15193-41554 GCF_009602425.1 Actinia tenebrosa
CGAGTGACCGAGTGACCGAGTGACCGAGTGACCGAGTGACCGAGTGACCGAGTGACCGAGTGCAGGCCCGAGGGATGTATAGGCTTATTGCCGACGTTCGAGGTAATTAAGTATTTTATTTATCAATTGAGAAGGTTTTCTATCAGATGTTGCTTATTATAAATGCGAACGGTCTATATATAGTTATTAACCGGGTTAATTGACCTCGCATTTATAATGAGGGTTATAACAAAAATAAAGCCTTGTGAATAACAAAGAAAACCGTGTCAATTGAGAAATAAGCCAACTTACTAACCGACCAACCACCATATACAAACCAACATTCCTAGCTTTAAAAAACAATCAACCCAAGCCAAACCAAATCATGAACTAAGTACCAATCGACCGACCCAAAAAAAAAAAMAACAACCGACAAACATTAACGATTTTTGGGCAAAAAGAGGGGGGTAGGGGGGAATAGTTTACAAATTGGCAACAGCTATTCAGCTTGCTTTTATTCCATAATTTCTGACTCGCATATATTTTTGGTTGCGATATTTTTTTATTTTGAGATATCAACGAGTGTACTGCCTTGTCCAGTCCCTGTCAGAATCAAGGAACATGCATAAATAACGAGGGAAGCTACCGCTGCCAATGCAAACCTGGATGGGAAGGAGCGAAATGCGAAAAAGGTGACTAAACCGAGAAGAAATTTTAGAAGAGTTTAATATAAATTGCTAATATTGCCTTGAAGCTGGGTGTCATTATATTTCTTTATTATGGGGATGTGAAAGTAGAGAATGTCCTTGTCAATTGTTGGTTTTTGTGAATCAATTTTTTTCTCGATCTTTCAGCTGCTCTGGAAATTTTCGTCCTGTCACAAGGGGTCGAAGACGTCTCCAGCGAAAATGGAAAGTGTATCATTAAAGTTAATGATGTGGATTACTGTCCTAATGTAAGTAGACTTAAAATACCGCTGTACATGTGTGCCTTAATTACATTCTCCTCAAAAACCCATCATGCAAACATATTTTCTAAATTTGAGAGAAATTCTCAAGAGAAATTGAGAATGGAAAAATGTCGATGGAAAAGAGACTTGAAAGAAAAAATCCGTTCACTCCCTTTTGGATACTCTTTCAGTGACATATTGATACAATTTTCGACCGAGGAAGTTATAGCAGAAAAGCATAGAATGGCCATTAAAAAAAAAATTGGTGTTATTAGCGTGAAAATATGAACAAGTACCAAGCTTACAGTAATTTTGAGTGTCAGTACAGTAACTTTCTGTCTGTCTTTTCTAGACGAGAGGTCACAACGTCGTTGTCCTGAACAAGTTTGGTGTTTATCAGGAGAAAAGGGCATTTGACACGCATGATGATAGGAATGCAGGTGTAGACATGAGAAATTACTTGAACAACCTTCCAAATGAACGCATTGTGCTTATCGCAATAGCAGACACCGGTTCAACTTACGTTAGCTACGCAGCAGCAGCATTAAGATCGGTTGGTGCTGTTAACCCAACTGCCGTGGACTATCGAGGGTCATGGCTTCTGGTAGGATACAAAGGAGGTTCGCCATCTTGGATCACCGAGAAGACGGCAGACAAAGGCAAAGGACCAAGCCAAGCTAAAGTTATAATACCGATACCCTGAGTAGTATACTGTCAATTGACTGCACCGTTATCTAGTCTAGCTGATTTTTTTTGAAACCAAGCCTGTATGACAAAACTTGTTAGCATTGAGCCCTTGGATTTCTGCAATGCGGCGTCGCGCAAAAATATAGACAGAAGAGGCAACGTTAAGTTGTGCATCAGCTAGGCAGTAGCGTTCGAGCCAGACGAGACGATCATGGGATATGCCCAAGTGCATATATAGTTTCATCTAAAAATGTTGTTTTCGCTTTGATTAGGTTTAGAGCAAATGTTTTAATGTAAAATGCTAACGAAAATATACTGACATATAAAGTATAAAATCGAAAATAGCTGACAGAATTTAAAACACATTGCATTGGATAAAGACAACTACCTCATTAAAGAATCTGTGCACCAGAATGAATCTCCCAAAGTGCACGAGTTGTTTTGACGATTATTGGCGAGAACGTAATCAAATTATGACAATCTTTGGCACGAAAGGGTGTGCTGACCTCTAGCTTAAATTGAAAAATATTATTTGTATGTATATTGTGACACGCGCAGTGTGTGATGGTATAGCTCACGATCCTATATCGGTATTGAGCAAAATTTCATATATAGGAAGTATTCCTTGGCCATAAGGGCTAGGTAACACGAAAGAGATGGCAGGAGATCAATTATGGAAGATAAATCATGCCACGCAAAGCTTTTGTAAATGTATGTACTCATCTTTCTCCTTGAGATAATTATGTGCTTTTCAAAACAAAACAAAAAATAAATGATAATGATAATGTCATTGATGATGATAATGATGATGATGATGATGACCATGATGATGATAAAGTAAGTTTTCTCTAGCATGAGGTATGAATAAAGTTATACACTTATATATAAGCTAATCAGAACGCACGATTTTGCAATATTACATTAGTCTATTTGTACTCATGTGTATTAAACCCTAAGGCTCCTTGTAATTGATAATTGTCATTCTAACTTGTGATGGGTGTCACTGCAAGGGTTCAATGGAGAATGAATAAATTATCAATACACTATACTTTGTGTCACTATATTTTTTTCTTACAAATTGCAGCATTTCGCAAAGGAGTGGAGTGGAGTGGAGTGGAGTGGAGTGGAGTGGAGTGGAGTGGAGTGGAGTGGAGTGGAGTGGAGTGGAAACGGANAGTGGAGTGGAGTGGAGTGGAGTGGAGTGGAGTGGAGTGGAGTGGAGTGGAGTGGATTTTTCCTTCCGGGCGCACCACTCCAAATGCTGTTTTAACAAGAAGTGTCGCGATATTTGATTCTAAAAGGTCAACTCAAAAGTTCAAAATTTCTGGTGTCGAATAACACAGGGAGCACGTCAAAACTATCACAAAATGGACGCAACGCCAAACCGAAGGAATTCTCTCTTTAAATTATTTCACGTTTTTCACGTGTGTTTATCTATTGGTCTTGTGATCATGTTTGTTCGAAATCAAATGATGTACGAAGCCAGGTTTAAGAAACTCGAAGACGATTTGGAATCAATGACTCAGATATCCACGACTACAGATACGGAAAAGCAATGGGCAGAAAGCATCAAGACCAGACCCACGATGAATGAGAAGAAAGTTGTTAAAAGAAGTGTAAATAATCAAACGAGTAAGACGGCGAAACAAACAAACAATCAAAACGTTCTGGATTTTAAAAACAGCACAAAAAATTTTGAAGATGTAACGACATGCTTGGACTTGCTGAACAACTTCCTCAAGGTAAGTATCGAGTATTACTGACCTTTGACCTCGATCTCAAACGAAAAGAAATAGAAATAGAAATGTTAATCATGTTTTTTTATTTAAAAAAAACATGAACTAAACGCGTGACACAGCATTAACGCGTGATAAATTTTATTTTAAACGCCGTTTCTAAGCAGTGGCTTTGGGCTCCCTGTTCCCCCATACTCATTAATATGTATGGCAAGTTCCCCAGCAAACCGGAAACGACGTCTATTGCTTACTATCAATCACGTGACTTTTTGGAGTTGACTGGGGGCAAACAAGCGGTTGACTGGGGGGCAACTAGCGGATGTTAAGTCAAATAATATCAAAATAAGTCCTCAAACTATTGTATTTGACTATTTTCACGACATCAAACCAGAAAACAAGAGATCAAAACAACCTCCAGGATTCTACAAGCCATCAAAAAAGAGCTATTACCGGAAGTGACGTCTATTGATAGCAACCTATTGATAGGAACCAAAAGATAACTATGGCTATGAAGCCCACAGCAATAACACTCTTCTCAATAAACAATGTTTAGTTCGGGATGATATATTAAAATTTTTTCTTCAAACTTTATTTTTTATTGATGGTTTTCACATCCGTCATGTTGGATGAATTAAACAAAAGTTTCGTCAATAGTCTCTTTTGTTATATCATCCAGCATGGCGTGTCTTCTGTTATTTCATTCTCTTGAAAATGATTGCAACACAGCAGCAATACCAAATAAGTTTTTTTCCTATTTTTAGTTACTTGGGATCCTAAAAATATACAACATTGAAGCCTAGTAAAATTGCGGGCAACTGAGAAAAGTAGAACAGTTGGAACTATTTTGAACCGAATTAGAATTTACTATGTTTATATTAGAAGCATTTTAAATTAGACTAAAAGGATTCAAGCTAGTTCTTAATACGGTACTCACGCAAGTAAGCTTTTGGACACTTGGCTTGTCTTGCTCTTCAAAAAAAAAAAACATTTAATGTATTCAGCACTAGTAAGACCAGAAGATCTTTTCCTACCTTGATATGAAGACCAAAATAAGCCATCCTTCTCCTTAAGCGCGCTTTTCCAAGATATAATAGAGAATCTAAAACGAAAAGGAAACTTGTTTGGCTTCTTTGCTATGAACAGGTAGTGATTGCTTGATCT
Source organism: Actinia tenebrosa (assembly GCF_009602425.1). Next base: position 19,706 of record NW_022261405.1, read on the forward strand.
CCCGACTCAAATGCTAATTCGTGTTCAGCCAAGAAAGTACTCTGCTTTTCTCGCTAGGCTGAATTCTTAAAACAGTTTTTTGTAACTTACCTAATCTCTAAATCAGTCTTCTGCTGTTTGTGCTGATTCAATGAACAGCTTGGATTTTTACTCCCAACTGATCCTTCCACGCCGACAACCTTGTTCTATCCAATCAAATGCTTGACTTAACACAATATTCAAGTTTGTAAATCAAGTTTAAATGCGTGGAATTTTGCTTTCACAACTTTTCTTGGGTCTTTTGTCTTTTATGTATTGTCCCGTGTTTTGAATACACGCGAAAAGACATTTCAAAACTTCGTCATTGTTTTACGACTTTAGCCTTTAGATTCTGCAAGCCGTTATCAAAGACTAAGCTAGGCCTCGCCCATAAAAAATGACTCTTGGAATACTTGTACATCTAAAACACAGACCCGAATGTTTTTTTCGCGGAATGCGCAATATAACTTTTCGGCACAGTAGGCGTAATGTTTTTCAATATCAGACCACGCGTCGTTGCTTTTATAAACCGGTTGAGTTACATTTTTTGCTGGTTTTCACAGCCACCATGTGGGATAAATTTAACAAAGACATCTCATTAGTCTCTTGTGTTGTATCATCCAACTTGGCTGTCGAGTCTTCTGTTTATTTTGTTTTCTTTGGAATGAATACAGTTGATATCAAAGCTTTTTATGCCCTAATTTCGCTTTTTTCGAAAACTGTCAAAAAAATTGTAAAAATATTACTCTCTTTTAAGTCACAGGATAATAAGCTGGGTAGCCTGGGAAGCCTGTGGTGGGAAGCCTGTGAGGCAAGCAGATGACTCAAAAAATAGGGTCCTCATCCCCGTCCATCCGTTCCCCCGCGACAATGAAGCACTGAAGTTATCTTATGTGATTTAACTTATGTTTTAGAAGAACAAATGGTCTGGTAGAGGCCCTAATAAATGTCAGATATTACGTGGTAGGTTATCGTTTCCTTAATGTTATTGAATATTTTGAAGTGCATATATACACACACACACAMAAAAAAAAGTTAAAAATYTGTAGTTTATTGGCATGAATAAGAATATCACAGTTAAATTTGTTTCAAAAACGTATTTCTCTAGAAATTCATAAAAATTAGCACAAGTTGTGACGTCATTTTGTTTACAAGTCTTCAGATTTAGTTGCGAATACACGAAATATGTTTGAGTGTAGAATCTTGTACACTAAGTACACTTTTGAGTTTCCCAAAACGTAAAGAGTACGACGTAAGCTATCAAATAAAGCTGAATATTATATGCCTTTTGTTGTTATTTTATACGAATTACAATTTATATTTAGTGCATACATTACTACCGAATCTAGAGTACGTGTCAACAAAATGACGTCACAAATATCTCAAGCAATAAGCTTTTGAAACAAATTTCATTACAATATATTTATTATTACTAGAAAACTATAAATTCTAAACGTTGAAATGTTTTTGTGTCATATACACTTAATTTAAACATTATTTTACGTATCAAGTGTATCATTAGGAAAAAATACATGTTGGTAGCATGTTGGACCCCTCTGGATACCAGTTTCTTTGCTGAATGTGTTACACGAGGCTTTGGGATGAAGTTGCTCTACTCTATTGTGTGAAAAAAGTCTTTACTTTTACCGTTCACTGAGATTCAGAAGACGTTTCGTTGGCCATTCCATGTATTCTTAAGAACTTGATGCATATGACATATAATGGTACTCATAACCTTTTTTTATTATAGGTCCACCAGGCAAACCCGGAAGACGAGGGCGTAGAGGCAAGTACAAGCAATAAGGTCTTACGTATAAGCTATTCTGTTTTGAATCCTTTAAGAATACTCCAGTTTCTGTTGCTCATGTTTAGCGTCTATTTTGTGCAGCTATATGTTGATGTGTTTCAGCGTAGGTCCGTGGAATTTCAAAGTGTTTGTATTGTTRAAGTTGTGCATTCTTTACTTTACCGTTGGTATTTGCGAGTAATTAGACACTGATTCAAGGCTAACCCTGTGTAAATGAGTCTGTAATCAAGGAACACAGCGGTTTTGGAACTAGAACTGGTCTATTGGGACATCGGGAGCCCTACGTATGGAGCAGGAATGAACGTAGGTAGACTTCATTGTGAAGAGGACCACTCTTCCTTAGCTCTTTTCTCCTTTACTATGGATGGATCGATAGTATTGTTCCGCTATAACAGGTCCCAAAGGACAAGCTGGTTACAAGGGAAGCATTGGAAAACATGGCCCTCCTGGACCCCGTGGTGAAAAGGGCTTCAGTGGAAATGTTACTGTGATTGGTCTGAAAGGAGATATGGGACCTAAGGGCACTAAAGGGGACAAAGGGAACACTGGAATAAAGGGACAAAAAGGAGCCCAAGGACCTAAAGGAGATTTTGGAGGTATGTGCTCTCTCTTTTGCCTTGAAATAGTTTCCAAATGATTTTATAAACCAAAGCCTAAAAACTGTTTTTTTGGGGGTCGTTATCTATACGACAGGTCAAAAAGGAGAACAAGGCGAACGAGGGGTGAAAGGAAAAGTTGGACCAAGAGGATGTCCTGGTGACTCTTTTGGTAATGTCTATTTACATATGACTGCCATGATCAACATGTATGTTGCCATGTATCTATTACAACTTGTATTCCTTGAGGTCCTGCAAACACACATAGTACTCTGTCATATCTTACTTACGCTCATATTTGATTGGTACAAATCGAGACCATGAAAGTGTTCCATTCTTTTTGGTTTGCTCTCGATCCCAGAACACTTTCACTCCTACTGCGCATGAACGAAATAATGGTACGGAATGCTATCATTTCCTAATGCGGTCAATCTGGTTCCCATGAAGTACTGATTCTTACTGCGCATAAGCAAAGAAATAACTAGGCTCCTGGTTATTTCTTGGGGCATGCCCATGGAAAAATAATGGCTCTGGGAAAGAGAATGGTTGAGAGTGTATTCAGCAACGATTTTTAAAAACATGAGATTGTTGGGTGAGGATTTGGACGATCTTACAGTCCACCCATTTTGAATGAATTTTCTTTTTATAACTTTTCCACGMTGTTTTGTTGTTTTCAGCTCCGCCTTCTTTCGTTTCAACTCCTCGATATCTTGCGTTTAGAGAGAGAGATTCAGCTCTACTGGTGTGTAACGCAACAGCGAATCCATATTCTCGTATCACGTGGTATCGTGACAAAGTAACGATACCTATTCAAGACAGCTCAGATAATCATTATGAAGTGAAAGAGGTTATTTTTCAGTCAGGTAACGGAATATCGACATATGAAAATGAACCTTGTTAGTTGCTATTTTGTTGGCTTTGTTGACAGGGCAGAAAAACGACAAGCCCGCTACTTTCACGATTTTTTATTTAAAACATGTTTAAGCGTTTCATTTGTGTCACTGCTGCTCGAAACTTGTGACGAAATTTTGTCGCATTATTAGAGTAAATCCTAGTGTTCACGAAAATGTCAGTTTTTCTGTATCAAAATATCCCCTCTCCCAAAGTACACGTCTATATATCTCAAATACGCATTCAATGAATTTTGGTCGCATTTGATATTTTGCTATTTGTCCCCAAAAGAACGTGTTTACAAAATATTGAGCTTAAATACTTAAAGCTGTCCTTATGACGAAAGGCCAAAAACCGTTTTTCTGCCCTGTCGGTTGCTTGTTGCATATTGCATGTTACTTACGTATGCAAATCTTGAATGAAATGTATTATACTCATAGATAATGACAGTTTGGAACAATCCCATGTTGCGACAACTTTCACCGATTGCCTTCACATTTTCCATAGTGCATTTTCGCTTGGTATGCATAAAGAACAGCTCGTTAATAAGCGCAACCCAAAAAATGCTATGCGAAGGGATTTGAGCTCCAGCCTCTTGATACAAAGTTTGACTATTGCACATCTTGGTTGTGATTTCCTTCCTCACAGGATCGAACGAATCTTCTTGTCCAGTAAATCCTCATCCAGTGACAGAAAGCTCTTTGGTCATCAAAAGGTCACGTTCGAGTGATACTGGAAACTACATATGCGAAGCACGAAACATCATGGGTGTCTTAAGATACAAGATACGACTTCTGGTTCAAGGTATACTCGCGAAAGTATTCGTAGAGAAATACTTCTTGGGTACATGTGAGGTCACAGTCACCATGCTGGAGGACTTATATAACCAAAAGGTTCATTTTCTTTTTTGAAATATCAACCAACATGGCGGCCATGCCTTTTATTATTATATTATTTTCATAAAAGGAATGCACGCCACAAATTCGATCTATTGACAAGAATGCTTTTGCATGACATTTTTTGCAGATGTCTTATTTCTCCAAGGAAAACATGTCTGTAACAGGTTATCTGGCTGGCTTTGACACAAAACGAAAACCAAGAAAAACATCAATTTTTAATGACTATTGATGGTTTTCACGGCGGCCATGTTGGAGGAACATAACAAAAGAATATCCTCCAACATGGCCGCCGTGTCTTTTGTTACTTAATTCTGTTGGGAATGGTTGAAAACCATCAATACAGCCTCAATACCAGGCCCTCTTTCTTACCCTGTCAAGTGAAATAAAAATAGCCTGGGCACAAGTCTGAATGTGTTGTTCTTTTCTTTAGTGTATGTCAAATTCACTTCTGTTCCATCAAACATCACGGTCACAGAGAACCAGGATGTACAGCTTAGATGCCGCGCCTCTGGGGTGCCTAGTCCTATGATCACGTGGTACAGGAGGGATGGTAGTGTAATGCCTAGTAGGTATAGAATTATCCAAGGGGACTTGCACATCACTAAGATAACCAAGGAACAAGAAGGGTCGTATGTATGTGTTGCGTCTAATGTTCTAGGAGCAAGTTCAACTGAGACTACTGTTACAGTTAACGGTAAGTTCTTATTTCACATTTCCTTCTCTCTCCTCTCTTCTCTCTCATCATATACTCAGCGAAAAAGTCCATACCACTATTGTTATCTCAATTAGAAAAGGGGAGTAAAGAGGAGAAAAGGGGAGAAAAGGGGATGGGGCAAAAAAGGAAGAGACATCTGTTTGCAATTTTTGCACTTTAAAATGAAGTGTAGCTCCTAAAGTGTTTACAACACAGTACAGAACATAAGAAGCCGACATATTAATTTTGCGTGAGCTTGCGCGTCGTCTCTGTCCTCTGATAACAGGATGGCCAGCAGCCAATCTATGCGCGCGTTATATAGAGGTTTTGCATCATCACRCCCATAATGCAGCTTGGGCTGCCTGTGGCTAGATGGCAAAACAATAGAACCTCTTTGCTCTCGGGAATTGAATTCTTTCTCTCGTCAAACGAGTATATTGTTCCTGCCATCTAACATGGCTGCTTTCACGTGATGGTGCAAGACCTCTATTTCAATTTTTTTAAAAATCCTTATGATATGACAAATGTAATTAATGACAAATTAAATGATTTAACAAGTTCAACGAAGACGGCGGCTACGGACGACCAGCGATTAAAGTACGATTATGAAATAAAATTTAAATTAAAAACATAAATACATTAATTTTCCAAATTAARAGGGTGCCACATCATTCAAGTTTTTAATTCAACTTGTTTTGCAGTGTTTCCCGTAATAACGTATTTCCAAGATCATCAATTGACGATTAACGAGACCCAGACCCTTACTCTACCCTGCAATGCCACAGGGTATCCGATACCTAATATTACATGGAATAAAACAAATGGATCTTTTCCTAGAGAGAGATATAAGTTTGACTCACAGATGCTGAATATATCCAATGTACAGTATGAAGATAGTGGAGAATACGTATGTAAAGCCAGCAACACAGTAGGAACAGCGTCAAAAAGAGCAATAGTCGTCGTTCAAGGTAATAAAAAATATTATATCCCGTTTTAGTCGAAGACCAAAAAATCATTAAAGGTATTTCAATATACCCCAAAGACGAATTACAATAATCGCGCAGCATGGTGTGATTTGCTGTCTAACTACATTTCCGCAGTGATGGTAAACAAAAAATCTCAATGCGCAATGCCTTTCCATTTCAAACTATGTGTCACTCTCTTGAGAATAAGATTATTTGTTTGAAATGTATTAGTGGTGTAGCGGTTGATCGCTCGTAGACTTTGATCTTTTGGTATGGGATCTGGGTTTGATTCCTTAATTATACAATTGTTTCAGTTTTTTTGTTTGATTGCGCGAATTTACGATCGCGACGGTTGCCTCCATTAGCGCGTAGCAATGAAAAAAGTACTATGGTTTTGGGCTTGGGCGTAATGTTTTCCCATTTTTAGACAACGTATATCATTCTCTAGAGTATCATTTTTTTGTTTAACGGTTGCGCACGAAAAAACACCTGAATATGAATACAACTCAAACAAAGAATCTTATAATTCTTGAGAGAATAGCACATGATCTGAAATGGGAAAATGTTATGCTAAAGCTGAATAATATGATATATAATAAATAATATTTCGCCATGTACTATAGGAAAATAGCAAAAACTTAAAAAAACTATGTTTTTATTTTCAGTCGGGCCTAAAATCCGAAGAAAACCAAATGATTTAGAGAATGGCTATCGAGGAACAGAAAAGGTGCTTCATTTTGAAGTGTTTGCATTCCCAGAAGCGAATATAACATGGAAGAGACTTGATAATATAAAAATGAACAAGCGTTTTCGACAAGAAGCCGCGAACCTTGTTATAGATGGAGTAGAGTACATAGACGGTGGATTTTACAAGGCAACGGCAAGAAACATCCTTGGAAAAGTTACGGTTACAACGTTTTTGGTTGTCAAGGACCCAGGTAACGCAATATCGTCGACTCTTGTGCGTTCTCTTTTCTTTCCTTTCCATTCCATCATTTCCATACTTTTCTTTTGATTTCCTTTTTATGTTTGCCTTTCCATTTCCATTTCTTTTCCTGATTCTTTTCTTTATTTTTCTCTTTTGCTTCCTTTTCTTTTTGCTCCTTGTAATTGTAAATTAAATTTCATTCCTTTCTTAATTCTCTTCCTTTCATATAATTGCGTTTCCCTTTTGCTTTGTTTTATTTTGCTTGTGCTTTACCTTGCTTTTCTCTCCTTTTCTCTCATTTCTTGCAGTCTCGCCATGGATAACATCATCCGGCGGATCCTCCAAGATCACTTTAGATGAGCGATCTAGCTTTTCTAGAACATGTTCTGCCAAGGGAACACCAGCGCCAAAACTCATTTGGAAATTCAAAAACAAGGCTATAAACTCGGTACTTCGACACACTAATGGCAGCTTGACGCTGAGGATCGCCAATTTAGCAAGCGAGCATACTGGAAGATATATATGTGARGCTAGCAATGAATTTGGTTCAGCAAGGGAACACCTTGATCTGACGGGTAATATTCATATAAACCTCTTGGGTGTAATATTTCACACCACGTGTCGTTTTCTTGAGAATAAGATTCTTTGTTTGAGTTGTATCCATATTCATGTTTTTTTTCATGTGCAACCGTTAAGCATAGAAATAATACTACAGAGAATGACACGTAGTCTGAAACGAGGAAACCATATCCAAGCCAGGCTTGGAATTTAGTTAATTGAACTTTCTACTTCCCTCACAAAAGACTTTTGTTAATAACTAGCTTACCAACTTTAGTTTATAACATTGAAGCTATCCTAAACTTGACTGAACAATTGCAATTATTCCAGAGGAATATATAGCATTACATCAGGGCTGAAGAAATCAGTGCTAATGTCTTATCACGTCTTTTCTTTTAGTTCAGGTTTATGTAAAAGTGTTCGTTCAGTCAGAAGGCTGTGATGATAACCCCGGCAAACGAGTTGCATGTGGGACGTGTATGATTAAAGTAAACAATGTGGAATACTGTCCTAATGTAAGTCTGTCGTCAACAAACCAAATCATTAACCAAGAGCTAGAATGACCAAAACTACTAAGAAAACTACACATACGCATGCGAAAAAAACAGTACAAAAACAAACAAACAAACAAACAAACAAACAAACAAACAAACGAATACAAATAGAAAACGAATGAGCTCTCATTCAAAAACATTGAATAAATTTACTATAATAATTAATAATTACTATAATAAATTTGACTATGAGGAGTAAGGCTTAATAATTCTTGACAAGTCGTTAGCAAGTCATTATAGCAATGACTAATCATAATTTTGAGAAGTTTAAAAAAAGGCATAATGTCCATCTATATGCCCCTAGAACCGCCACTCGGTATAGAACGAGGGAGTAGAAACTCACAACATACACATGGAAAACATTGCCTTATACTTCTTGTTGTTATATCTTCCTCAGGGGAGAGGTCATAACATAGTTGTCTTGAACAAATATGGTATTTATCAGAAGAAGAGTGTATTTGACACGCACGACGATCCAAGTGCAGGAAGGAATATGAAGGCATTCCTGGATCAACTGCCTAGAGAGAGTATTGTCATCATCGCTGTGCAAGACAGCACTAATAGTCGTTATGTAAATACTGCAGCACCAGCTCTACGATCCGTTGGTGCCGTAAATCCCACTGCAGTTTCGATGCGAAGCACTTGGCTTCTGGTAGGGTACAAAGGAGGTTCGCCATCTTGGATCACCGAGAAGAGAGCAGACAGATACAAAGGACCTAGCCAAGCTACGGTCAGAATACCAGTGCTTGTAACTTAACCAATATCCGCGCGTGTGGCTGATTTGCGACTGATCGAATTAAGATAGAGGACGTCTTAATTGTAATAAGCCAATGTATCACAGGCTGCAAGACGTTGCAGAGGGGCGTTTGGCAATCACTGCAGCACATGATTATGTAATGTTAAGACTATGATTATGCCTAAAAGATAGGTAAACAAGTGCATGGGCTGTATGAGCGGATCCTGGGGCTGGTGACTAATCACGCCCCTTGGCCCTTTTTGCCCTTTAATTTACAAAAATAATGTTTTGCTAACTGAAAATATTTATCGGGATAGATAAGAAGATAGAAAGATAGTTCAGAAGACAACCAAATTAAAACTGGTTCTCTCACACTCTGCGTTTTCACGTTTTCACAAATTGTTTCGGTTGTTTCAACCAGTTATTTTTTACAGAATGGTGAGGCTAGCTACATCTGAATACTAGACTCTTTGCCAAAAACTGAAACGGGTTAAAATTAAAAACTTAACGAGCACTAACAAGAACACCTTTGATTTAGTAACCCTAGAAAGATTCAATATGTCAGGTGCTATATCGACCGAAAACTGTTCTAAGTTGAACATTGACAAACTTACGGACGTTTGTATGTGCCGGTTATAACGTATTCGCGGGGTGTATTCATAAGACTACTAAAGGTGCTATTTCCTAGCCTGTGCTGGTAGACTACAAACACTAAAAGTGTGCAACACTTTGCTCTATTTAGTAGTAAATAGTGCTAATTAAACAATAGAAAATAATAGGATTATAGGAGTATTTAGTGGTATTTATTTTACACACTTATAGTGTTTGTACTCTATTGGTTTTCCACTTACGTAGTTTGATTATAATTTTAACTCAATCGAATGTGCGGCCGCCATTTTGGCAAAGGGTCTATATATTTCAAAATAAAAATAACTTACAGATTGGAAAACATAGTGGTTCGATTTAATTATTAGCAACTGATTCCCACTGCTCGCAATAAAGATATCATTTTGTGCTGTTTCTATCGACGAGTATAACACTAATCGTAATAATGTTGTTCTTGCTGTAAGCGGTTTTGAGAAAACCCACCATTTTCACGCAATTTTCATTCGGCCATAGCCAAATATGATATAAGAGAGCAACAAACTACGGCCAATATAAAGTAGGACAAGGGAGGAAAACCAGAGAAGAGACCAGAAAATTCCCCGCGGCAAATAAGATCAGAGACCGGCTAACATCAACAAAATTTGATCTTCTCACTATTAACAGCACTGGACAAATTTCTTCATTTCATTCACTGTTTTTAGCACTGTGTTAGTGAGAACAGTTGACTGTTGTTACCGTCCTGTGCTTCGAGGGTTTTTCTCCAGCCTCTCCAATTTTCCTACCTTCGTACGAACCAACTTCTAAATTGAAATGTGTTTTTTGAACTTTCCCTGGATCGAAGGATTGTTCGGTTGGGATTATTCTGTGCCAGAATGAATCGACAAGCGAAGGAAAATAAGGTAGCTAACGCAAATAAAAAAATCACTCCTTCAACTACACTAGATACAGGTGGTATCGGTGACCAACCAGCCGATTCACTTGTCTTAGCTTTATTATTAATTCATCACGAACCCAATGTTCTTATGCTACAAACATGTAGCCAGCAAACGTACGGATCAATGACAACAAAATTCTACCCCCTACAGATACATACAAAAGCAGCAAACAAGGTTTAATCAAGCTACGTAGTGGCAGCAAATTGGCGTAGAAAGTTGCATTGTTTTCTGTTTGGAACGCTGAACTACCCAGTTCTATCTAGACAAAATAAACTCTGCCACAATATTCCGATTTGAGGACACCAATCTTCGTATACGTAAGTATACACTCTTTGCACCTTTAGAACAGCTAGCCATGTTATTACAGCTATAGTTTACTTCGAGACTTTTGCACCTTCAATGTGATGCTTTGTTCAATACCACTAAAGAGTTTAATACTTTCTATTTTTACTGTCTCCCAGAAATGTGTGAAATTAATGTAGAAGTAACAACACTTACAACACTTATTCTATTATTATGGTTGGTGTTATTGTTTTTTTTGGGCTGATAAACGTGATAGACCAAACAACCTTCTTTCGTTAATTTTCAATTAATAACTCCCTAATTTGCACAATAACCCTAGGTTTATTCTTCGGTTTAAATTTCCATTTTGTAATGTAGGGCATGCCCCAACGAAATTCATGAAAAAAATAAATAACTGTACGATAATGATCGATCATATCTAGTTTTGATTACGGCCAAAAATATTTATGGAGCGCGCGTGTTTTGCACCAGTTATATGCGCCGCTTCTCACCACTATGAAGGTGGGCTCGACCGTCGTCTAATCCCCTGTCATATATGACTTAAATTGCAGTTTGTTCTCGACTGCTGTGCGCTGTGAGGTCCTTTCTCAGGTTTTCCCGTTTTTTCCCCTTTGAAAAAATCAACATTCCAAATTCGATTATGGAGCAAGGGATCGATTATGTCGCAAGACAATGATTTATTTCTACCGAACTGGAAACTTTGGAAAGTAAGGAATTCATCCAAAATTACCGCATTTTAACGCTCAATTCAAATTCTTGTTTTTTAAGTCAACTGCACCTCTTTATTTGACCTGGAAAAGCAGTATATCTTCGTATATTTTAAACATTAAATGATGAATACAACTGATTGGGTCTAAACTGTCAGGAATCAAAAACAACCCTATTAGCTTCGGCTATTCATTTCTTTCCACGGCAGTTTGCTCGAGGAACGCCCACAGTCTAACGGGCAATAGAATTCTATAGGAAAAACACTTGAAATGACGAAGACACCACCTGCGTGGTAGTCTGTCATTGTCTTTCTTGCTTCCAGACTTCACTTTTGACTTCACTTTTCTTTACAATTTCAGTAATTTTAGCAAGTCTACACTTACAGCAAAATAACTTTAGGCTGTAGTCTTTAAACGGATCGGGCTTGAATCAAATAGAGGGGTTGGTGCATGCGAAAATCATATCTAAACCTCATATGCATAGCACTTTCTACGCCCCTCTGTTGTACCAGTTGAATCCAAGGCACTCTTGACACAGCCCAGTGAATATTCATTGTAATTAAAGCGCCATGCCCTATACCCTTTAAGTGCCATTACCTCAGGCACGCTTATGGATCCATTAGACCTTGCTAGGGCGTAATTAAACTATATTAATTGACACTAAACCTGCTTTCGTTGTCAACCGAACAAAACCCACTTATTTTTCGGCGCTTTCCTTCGTTAATTCCTCAATTCTAACAACACCTAGCTTTACGATCGTTTTTGCTGTCATATTTTCGCATCGACCAATCAGCGCACAGAAAAAATAAAATATCATTAAATGAAAATAATGGTGTCTTCGTTCCAACAAATACTTTCAGAAAATATTTTTTAAAATCTTGGGTTACATTGTTAGCTTATGATCAGTGTGGTTACCTCCTACAGAAATTTAATACATCATATACACCTATTTCAAAAAACGTTGTCGGTTGAAGATTTGAGATGGGCGATTCGAGACAAAACACAAATTTTGTGCTTTTATGTGTTCTGGCTTAAATACAAAAGCAAACTCGTTGTTCGGCTGTGAACAAATCAATTTTTTGCAGCGTGAATTACTCGGTTTTATGAAATAGGTACATATTATACACTTGTGTAGATTAAGATTATTGAAAGAAGAACTATATCTTGTATTTTATTAAATTTTTTTATAGATTACAACCAAAATGGCCGATATTCGCTTAAACATTTGTCCGGCAAAGTTCCAGAGTATCTCATTCTTGGTTGTCATGGTGATAGCCTGGAGTTTTTATCCTTGTGAAGGTTAGAAAACCATTTTTTCATTATTGTTTGTCTAGCTCATTGTGAAGGTCTTTGGACAGGTCTAGAGGCAGCAGAGGAAACGCGCATGGGGAATCAATCAATCAATAAGTCAATATAACTTTATCTTAACTGTCTAATCTTTTATCTGAACCTGTCTGATTTGGAACTTGCTGGCTTTGCCTTATTTTCCAGTCATTTCCAGACCAGAACCAGGAAACACATGGTACAACATTGGACCACGGAATAACGAAAGTGTCAATACAGGTAATAACTTAATGGCAGCCACTTGTACTTACATAAGGCGGTATCTAAGAAGTGTTACGTAATGTCCCATTCCTATAATCAGGGTGTTTTCTGATGAACACCTTAAAGGGCAGATTCGATCCTGGATGCTTTAAACAGGTGATTGCATGGTTATTCAGTATGTAATAGTCTGAATGTAGCTCAATGAATTCCGCGATCATCTTTATAGAGGCTTTGCACCATCACGTGATGGCAGCCATGACAGGAGGCATAATAATAGAGTCGTGCTCCCCTGGGAAACTGAATCCTTTCTCATGTAAATCAGATTAGACCAGTTTCAATTGTTCCTGCCTCCTGTCATGGCTGCCTATACACCTATTAAGTAGATGACGTCATAAGGGACTTGTCATTATTCATCGCCAGGGAGGAAGGGTTGGAGGACTTAGGACGGGATAACATGATATTTAGACAGCTGGAAGGAAATACACTCCTCCTGCATTCATTGTTCTACCTTGATGGTTACAAACAAGTCTATTTATGTTAATTATTTAATTTTAGTTGTGGTTATTGCTAATATCACCCCACCAACGAATGCACCTACTCAACCACAACAGCCAACCACCCCAGCAGTCAATCCAATCCAGCCAAGTAATCCGGTCAAACCTGTTCAACCAGCACAGGTGACAAAACCAGTTACACAACCTCAAGGAGTTTCGGGTGAGACGACTACACCGGTCCAACCAGGGGGGCCAAAAACACCTTCAAGTAATGGTAATGTAACAAGTACGAGTACGTCTACCACCTCTGCACCACCCACCGCTACTTCTAGTAAAAATACTACTACCGCACAAAGAAAAGAGAATTTGAGTATGTCTGGTCAGTATCATACAGTAAAAAAATAGATTCATAGACCCTTTGTGACGTCAAAGCAGCTCAATTTGGAGTACAAGAAAAAAGAATTTCAATCTCCTGAGAATCGGGAACCTATTTTTGTCTTCCAAATTGAGCTGCATTACGACCTGCTGCAAGAGGTCTATAGACCCTTTTAGCTTGGGCTGTCTTTCCATTTCAGATCACGTTTCATTCCCTTGAGAATAATATTCTTTGTTCAAGTTGTATCGATATTTCTTTGTCTTATCATCATTCACAACCGTTAAAACAAAAGATGGTATATACTCTAGCAAATGACACGTTGTGTATATTGAGAAATAAAGTTTATTATAACGTTACACCCGAGCTGAAAGGGTCTATAGACCTCTCTTGCAGGAGGTCAGAATACAGCTCAAATTGGAGGACAAAAATAGGTTCCCAATTCTCGGGAGATTTTCCCAATTCTCGTGACTCAAAATATAACAATGAAGCAGCGGCTAACGAGGAATGCTTTGCTATCGTCAACCAATATGGTGGCTATGACGTAACATGCACCCCAAGAATTAAAAAAAGGTTGCAATTCAACATATAAAAATATCACCAAAAAGGCTCGTATTTAATAAAAAAAGCTCAAAAGTCCTCTTGAACTGTTTTCCCTTTTTTGATCATGCGAATTTTTAAAAATATAATTACATTGATCGAGTTTTGCTATTACTAGTCCACAATTATCTATCATGCTCTTTTCTTCCTATCTTTTTACTCAAATTGTTTAAATATCTACGTAATTAGGCTTATTTCTTAGGCTTTTTATTAATTAGGCTTATTTACACTTTTCTGTTAGCCATTCGAAATAAATTGAATTGAATTGAATATGTTTACTACTATTTTTGGTTGTTACTACTGAAGTTGCTTCATGCTATGGTGTGTTCTTGTCATATCATCGTACAATACCTAAAGATAACAAAATGATCTCTTGCTGTCTTTGTTGCAAATATTAATATTTGTCATTCTTATTTTTTAGACATTAGGTCCGTCGGCTGCTTTCGGGATTCTTACGTGGAGCCCCGACCCCTCCCGAAACTGATCGCAGACTTCCGAGACGACAGCAAAAATCCCATGGTTAGAGAGAACTTTAACGACACAATCTTTGCTTGTGCAAAAAAAGCTGCCGAAATGAAATTTGGATTTTTCGGAATACAGTCGAATGGCGAATGCTGGAGTGGAGAGGACTCCGAGAGAACCTACGCAAGAGATGGGCCCTCGACTGACTGCCATCATGGAGTAGGCAAGTCAGGCGCAAACTATGTCTACAGATTCGTTGGCAAACGTAAGTTGTGTACCATATAACTAATGGGGGTAGGGGTGGTACAATTTCATTACGTGAGAGGTGGCGGTAATTATAAGCAAACCACTGGTCTAGCAGATTTTCTACATTTGTTTTTGTGGTGGTTCATGGTATTAATATATGGCAGAGGTAGAGAGACAAAACGTTTTTAAAAACAATTTCTATGAATTCTATCCCTCCCCCACCCCCCCCCCCTCCCTCTTTACGAGTAAGAAAACTACGCCTACACACCCTCTCTATAAAAAAAGTTAAAAAATAATAAAAAGACCGAGATATAAAAGTGAAGATATAAAGGTCTGTAAAGTGTACTGATGATTTTCAACCTTACTTTTAAGTACATTTATATATTATATGACTTTTAAGTTAGTTGAAAGTAACTTCCAAAAACTCTTGCTGACCAAACCACAGGTAGCCCAAAATATTTTCAAAACAACCTGCAGATGGCTGCAGATGTATGTCCGGTAGCGTCGTCACGCTCAGCTAAATATTTTTATAAAGACTGTCAAATATAATACTGCCTATTCTGTCGTAGCCAAGATCATTAAAATGAACTTCGTCGCTCCAATACGGCTTATCAGTTCTCATTTCTTTCTCTATGTCAACATAAAACGTTTCCCCCGTTCTACTCGTTGAATACAGGCGGAGTTCTTTGTTTATGTAGTGACGAGCGTCTGTGTAAGACTTACATTTAGAAGTTCTTTCGCATTGTCTTGGAGGAATAGAGACAGCTATGGTTCTGGCAAGAAAAGTATGACTTAAATCATGTAACTCAAGCAATTCTTCCAAGACGGCTGTTACATTAGGAGCTTTGGTTGGTTGCTGTAGGAAAAAATTCAAGTCATTCGTACCTCCGAGAATTACGACCCAGTCATACGTAACATTACCATTCATCAAGCCATAGAGTCTTTGTTTCATTCCTCCAAGCACTCTTTCTCCAGGAACACCCTCAGTTTGAATTCGAACCGATAATTTACTTCGTATTTTCCTTGATAAATGCTTGTCGAAGAGTTTCTTAAGAGTATTTGAGTAGGGATAAATATGAGACGGGTCCATGTCTCCTCTCTTCTTCATCCCAGCTGTCAGAGAATCGCCGAAGCAAAGAATTCTAAGCTTCGGCGAAATTGGTACATGTTTTGCGGAATTTTTCGACTGTAAAACATTGTATTTCCACGACGGCCATGAGTAGTAATGAATAATATACAAAATGACTAATATTACAAGTAGACATACTGATAGTCGAGTGTATGATGAGGTGAATATGGACATACCGTATCGATAGTTCGTTGGTCGCTTCTACAAGGCCAAGTACCGGTCAAAACAAATCACTGGTCTTACTAAGACACTGTAGAAAGAAGCTGGAATCTTCTTGGCTTGGCTATTTTTGAGTAAGGTCACTTGAATCACCATACAAACACAGGATTTAAAATATTTATATGAAACTCGTATACGTGTACAGCATGATTTCTATAAGGCGTTACTTGACACACAGGAAGCCCAACTCATCGAGATTTTTGTGAGCGAAAAATAAATAAATAAAACAAAATATGAATAGATAAATTAAATTGAACTAAAAGAATAAGTAAAAAATTACGAAAACAAAAACAATTAAAAAAAAAAAAAAAAGGATCATAAATTTGAATTCTTGGATTTTTTAATTTCAATGATGCCCGTAATAGTGTCCAAAAAAATAACAATCTTTCCCGCATCATCTTTTCCCCTCGTAGATCCCAAGCCCTGCAAAGACTGTGGTTCCACGCGTACGATGTGTTTTCCCGCCAATGCACGACTTCAGCTTCAGAACGGCTTCCCTACACCAATGGAGGACATCAGTGTCGGTGACAGAATCCAAACGATCGATATCTTGACCAATCAGATCATATTTACCGAGGTTATAACATTCCTTCATAAGGATGAAAAAAGTGATGGATTTTACCACGTGCTTGAGCTGGAAGACGGAAAACAAATTGCCTTGTCTGGCCGTCATTTGATTTATGCTGCTAAAACTAACCAATCAGATGCCATATCAGTTGTCTATGCTGACGATGTCACCTCTGGTGATTTTGTTCGAGTATCTGGCCAGGAAAATTCCATTAGAAGAGTGTTAGGGGTATCTACACTGAAAACCAAAGGCATGTATGCACCCATGACCCGACATGGGACAATGCTTGTAGATGGTGTACTCGTATCATGCTATGCGCATTGGCAATCTCATGACATTGCTCATAATGTTATGGCACCTCTAAGGATCTGGCATGATATTACATCCATGCTAGGAAACATCTTATCAGGTACTGGGAAGGACATATCTACAGGGAACGGTTTGTCTGATGGTATTCACTGGTATGCTTCTTTTCTTATGAATCTAAGTCAATCGTTGCCTGCTTCGTTTGCTAAATATATAGGACAGTAGTTGCMTTGTCTTTAAGTGGACATTATACTTTAGCTAGCATTCAAAGATGGCATTTCTAGAACATTTAACCTGCGTTAAATATTATACAATTGGTCCAGAGGTTGACAATTTCTATTGCATGCATTTTTTTCTTTACTTAACGCAGCTGCGTGCCTAGGCGCCTGCAATGATAGATCATGAGTTTATATCTATACAGCGAGTAGATTGGTCGGTGAACGGCGTTCCCAAAGGCGGATCCAGGGAGGATCTGAGTTAAATGGCTAGCGCTCGTTTGAAAACTATCAAGAGAGATATAAACAGTCAGGAAGCTATAAAAATGGCTTTTATGTACACACCCCTTTCAAATATCACCCTGGATCCGTCATTTGTTAACCTATTTTGAAGGCCCTAGCKGTGAGCCAGTCTTCTAGTGTAACTCAGTGATATCTTATCGAAACATGCTGAAGACAGTTTTTGTACATAGTATATCACTGAAGGTTATAAATTATATACAAATAAGAAATAAAAACGGATAATAAAAAGCGAACAGTGCAATGGATATCAATAAATGTTTCTGATTCCCCCCCACCCCACCCACCCCCCATGGTCGTTAGTTACATTTCTTTACCTTTAAAACACGAGAAACCTAAAAACGTTTTCTCGTAATGTTGGAATGGAGTCTTTGAATTGCGACTGCTAAAGGACACAAAGGTAAAGGATATTTTATTTGAGCAGTGAAATCCAAGGTTCCTTTTCATGATTTCTACTGATATATACTTCGTAACTAACCAGTAATCCACAAATAAGTCCCACACTTGAGAGCAACAGTGGGACGGCATACGTACGCCATCATGTAGTCATATAAAGGTATGTATGTATGGCATCAGTAATATAAAGGTATGCATGTATGGCATCAGTAATATAAAGGTATGCATGTATGGCATCGGTAATATAAAGGTATGCATGTATGGCATCAGTAATATAAAGGTATGTATCTATGGCATCAGTCATATAAAGGTATGTATGTATGGCATCAAACGTATAAAGGTATGCATGTATGGCATCAGTCATATAAAGGTATGTATGTATGGCATCAGTCATATAAAGGTATACATGTATGGCATCAGTCATATAAAGGTATGTATCTATGGCATCAGTCATATAAAGGTATGTATGTATGGCATCAGTCATATAAAGGTATACATGTATGGCATCAGTCATGTAAAGGTATGTATGTATGGCATCAGTCATATAAAGGTATGTATGTATGGCATCAGTCATGTAAAGGTATGCATGTATGGCATCAGCATTATAAAGATATGCATGTATGGCATCAGTAATATAAAGGTATGCATGTATGGCATCAGTAATATGTATGTATGGCATCAGTAATATAAAGGTATGCATGTATGGCATCAGTAATAATATATAAATTTAGGCACGGCCTAAAAGCGGAGATCCTCATGGGCACAAGGAGCCCAATTTAGATGAAACTGAAATTTTCAATTATTATTTTTTTATTCGAGATGAAGATAATGTCCCCCAAAATGAAAACCATGAAGTGAAAAAATCAAATTGAAATGCGCTACATCATTTCCTTTGCACGAGTTTTTGTTTTCGACCTTACTACTCTCCCGCTTAGGAATTTTGTCACATGTAGGCACAACAACCCACCATTAAAAAAATATTATTAAAATAAGAGACCATTTATTATGCCAGGGAGTGGGCTGGTAAGAATAAGGAGGGGTCACCATAAACTCAAGACTCTCAAGTGGTGGGTCACTGGTGGGAAAATATGGAAGCAAATGTGAGGGGTCATCTACTTTTTGTCTTTTTTGTTGTGAGCATCGATGATCATACTAAATCAGTTTTACAGTTCGGTAAATGTCACCAAGTCATAAGCTACCAAATACAAGTTCAATCCTAGTAATTAGCAAGTATAGTCGTATTTCTTTTTTTTTTAAATGTTGCTGTCATGAAATAATGTTGATGAAAACAGTGTATTTTAGATAATATTTAGCCTTTTGTTTTCTAATAACTCTCAAATGATAGATGAGCACGCAATCAAACACACCTYGCCTTTGTAGCAATTCAGTTGAAGTACCATTTAAGTGCAAAATATTAACTGACATTTGCGCACAGATTTCTTTTGATATGAAGAACCCTTAATAAATAAAAATATATGAAAACAATTACAGCAAGAGAAAAGAAAAAGGTTGCCAAAAAACGAATGCTATAAGCTCAACCCTGCCGCAAGCTTGCCAGAAGTTTGTGGCACACCAATGTCAGCCTAATTTAATTTGCCATGCAAATTAGGTGTGGCACCAAATAGCTATTAGAACCTTGTACCTATTTCTCTGATATGCTGCATGTGTYACACCTCTGGCACACACTGCCACAAGGCTACCAGAGCACTGTCTATCAACATGATAGATTATCATGAAATATATCAGGTGCATTTTAGGCATTTTCTAGCTAAAATATGTGGCAATGTAGACTGAAAAAAGTAGGTTCCTAATCCATCTCTTGTTCTTCTAAAGCAAACTTCAGTGTAGTTGTGTGACAAAATAAAGTCATATCATAGATCCTACCTCCATGGTCACTCTTATAAAATAGGTGATTTCCGAGATGTGTGAGTGCTTTCATAAATATCGCAAGCACAGACATGAAAATGAGGCATTTTTAGGCAATGTTCATAAGAAACTTTTGGAAACGATTGCAATGTATATGATGCGTAAAGAAAACAACTGAGAGAAATCAAATAGAAAGACAAAGGTTTAAGTGCTTAACTTGTTGTCTTTACACATCATATACATTGTAATCACTACACTATACATATTCATATATATATATTTGCTATATAACTAGTTAGCTTTGTGATCTATATTATCTACTACTGATGATAGCAGCTGGACTGCTGAAACATGTCATTAAATCTTTTTTAATAAGAATTCTATACTAGATCTATTGTTGTTTCTTTTTATATTTAATGAAAACCAACATAATATAAATGTTTGAAAAGTCGGCCAAAATGCATTTACAATCATTAAGGGAAGCCATTCAAATGTTAACCAATTAAAAATCGGTATGATGTGGTAACATCGCGTTAACATTAACATTGCCTAAGGACTCGTTAATGTGAACGGACAACGTTTAATGTATTTTGGAATTTTTATAAAAATGAGTCCCCTCACGGTTCAAAGGGCTCCGCCGCCTCTGTACTGGATCCTTGAGTAGGTTACAAGCAAAGATTGCATGTATGCCAATACAAGATTGAGCAAAGTCACTTTTAATGCATTTTTCRATTAAAATGTTGTTCTTAACAAAAGAAGCATTTACATGTAACTATTAAACACTTGACAAAGTTTTATGGAATATCTTTCAATTTAAAGTGCTACTTGGACGAAAATCGCTCCAAAATTAAAACTCTTTCATTCGAGCTGGAACTTTGTTGAAATAATCTTGAATACATTAAGAACCACTCACTGAAATATATTTCTGATATTCGAAAGGAATTAAGGGCCAAAATTTTACGATTTATTTTCGTCCGCCATAAATTTCTTGTTACAATAATTCGGCTCAAGAAGACTGGCACGAGTAACGTATAACGTCATACATTCAACTCAAACCAAAACATTGGTGGCTAATGTATGTACCATGTTCGTAAAACTCGGTTTATTTGGTTTATTCAGAAAATATATAATGTTTCATTCGGTTCCTTGACTACTACATGACCAAACAATGTCTAGGCGCTTAAAGGGACTCTGAGGTGCCAGACACATCATAGCTTAAAATGTACATCAAACCTTGTTGATTTTGAAAATCGAAATGAAAATTCCATGAAATGCGTTTTTTGGGGTGATATCGTCCGTCAAAGTTGCGAAATGACTTAAGCTGGGCTCCCTGTGGAATATCGCGGATTTGATGGCTTGGGATGAATGAGGTGTGATGACGTCAGATAGTGGAACATGTTGGATAGCTGGAGCTGAATCTACCAAATTTCGCTATGGAAGTATGGCTGTTCTTTATCAATTTGAGCCGGAAATTGCTTGAGGAGAAGAATATAATACACCCRATGAAAGTGTGAGCGAGGACAGTGAGCTAGAAGAAGTGGCGAACGAGGAAAGGCTTCTAGGAATCGATCTTAAAATCAACAATGTGTCGTGATGAAAACAGCTAGCTGATATGTTTTTATGTTGTTAAATGAGCTTATTAGGTAAAAGAT
Source organism: Actinia tenebrosa (assembly GCF_009602425.1). The sequence continues at coordinate 41,274 of NW_022261405.1, forward strand.
TATGAGGTAAATGAAACATTTTATTTCACTTAAGATTTCAATATTTTCTGATGTTAAACTCAACGTAATTATTAGATATGACATGCATCACGACTATTGTGTCTGAACCGAGATGTGCTTAGGACTGCATTTAATAGTTTCTCTTCATGACAGAGAAGGCTCATTCCAAATTGAACAAATATTACAAATAAGTGAGTTTTTTTAAGTATTTTCTATTACGTTCTTATATTCCAAATAAGTGAGCTTTTTCCGGTATTTTCTATATCATATACGTATACGTT
>NW_022261405.1:52776-74068 GCF_009602425.1 Actinia tenebrosa
AAAAAAAAAAACAACAACCAAAAGCATATATTTTTCGATGATAATCACTAGAGCAGAACGGTTCCATGACAACGTAACCGAAGACAATAGAAAAAGTTCCGTTTACAAATTGTTTTGCGTCCACACTAATATATATTTAGGCACTGCCTAAAAGCGGAGCTCCCGATACGAAAGTCACAGGTAGCCCAATTTGAATGAATCAGAAAGGTAAAAATTAGCCTGCGTCACATCCGGAATTTTCTTCGTAAATACGCTAGGTAAAAATAAGATCGGGAAAAAATCGTCAATTATTTTATATTCGAGATGAAGATACTGACTCCCATAATAAAAGCCATGCAGTGAAATCGAATCGAAATGCACTACATTGTTTTCTTTRCGCGAGTATACTCTACCACTAAGGAATTTTGTATACAACTCACCACCTCCCCCAGGGGATAGCTTTGTTTTTGGAAAATTCTTTTAAGCTTTGAATTCCTGGTGAATTTTACTTTAAAAAACGAGAGATAACTACAGACAATCCAACACAATATCAGGTTTAGTGAAATTTACCTTGGATGTCTTTCATTGAAATCGAAATTTCGAAGTTTTCCTAACCTTTTTATGGACAAATAAACACGGCATATGAAGACAGACTAGAAAACTGCTTAAGAAAAGGTGAGCAAAACAAAAGCTCAGTATACTTTTACTTCTTTTACATGACAATGTTAGGTTATGCATATTAAGAGTTTAGGTTTTTTATAAGAACATATTTTTACCGCAATGAAATTAAGAAAATAAATGATTTGGTAGGAAATTGGCTGGAGATCATAACTGCCACCAAATGTGTCATCAGTTAAAACATAGTTTTCTGATCCTAATTCTTCATTAAAATATTTTTATTCCTTAACTACTTTTCGATAAGCTTGAAAACTTAAGCTGTAAATAATAGATTTTGAGATTCGATTTAAATTCGATTTTTTTTTCATTTGTTTTCATGAGCGAGAAAGATACGGAAATCACGAACGACCGAAAAAGTTTCGAAAAACGAAGTTTACATTCAGTTAAACTTGTGAAAAAAACAAGACAAAATAGAAAATAATGCAAAATGCAATGCAAAATACAACATGACTAATTTCTTTGTCAGTAAATTGGCATTTGTAAATGTTTTTGAATATTTTTTTTTAGCTTTTTAAAGTGAAATACATGCTACAAGGTCTTTATATAAATAACATCTCTCAACAACACAAATTTATTAGCTCATTTGTATAATCATATTAGCTCGAACAGCTTAATAAACAGTTGAATATTTGGTGTAATTATATTCATTCAATATTTAAATAAATTACCTTTAGAAAGATATGAGGTTATTGAATGAAAGTCTTCTTAGTTTTGCCGATGGGACCCGCGATAGGAGGGTCAAAGCTGAATTTTTCTTGAACGAAAAACATACGATGRTTAAAAACAACCGAATTGTTAAATATAAAGGTATGCATGTATGGCATGAGACACATTACACATAAAGRTATGCATGTCAACGTAGTACAACTGATCTTTGATGATGCTTTTATTTTTTTGGAACTAATGATGGAGCTTATTTCTTAAGTGAGACAAATTTATTAATGAACACGAGTTATGTGAGCTGGATTCTGGATTCCCTTAACTTTGGACTCCAGATTCTTCCATGATTTTTATTCGGCGCTCAGGGGCACATCTCAGCGGGTTCCAGTTTCCAATTCTTGGGTGCATTTTTCTGTAGCTTGGAGTCTGGATTCCACAATTCTTCGATTGCACGTTACGTCATCGCGGCCATGTTGGTGCCATTTAACAAAAGATTTCTCATTCTCATTGTTAACGGCACCACAATGGCCGCCATGTCTTTGTCTTTTGACTCTCTTGGGAATGCTTGCAATCCATCAATTTGTATCCCAGACTCCCACCATCTATGAATCCAGTTACCCGAATATGTAGTCCTGTTTTTCTCGTTATTTCATATACTGGAATCCTGATTCAATTTCCTGAAGCACGGACCACAGGCTTAATTTCACATAAGTCGATTGCACAAAACTCGAATCTCAATTTCCCATTATAATTGCCGGTTATTCAAATGAGTACGGRTCGAGAAAGATCCGGCAAGCGAACCATGGTAAGTATCAATGTTTCTGATCAACAAACAGGTTGCTTTCAACAGGTGTGATGCAAGTCAAAAGCCTATTGGTTTAAGTACCTGCAGAACTTTGAATGGAGTCGAATGGTTGAAAAAACAGCTAAAACCAAAACAGTGACATTGTTAACGGCTGAGGAATCATCGTTGTTCAGTGAAGCAAAACAAATCGTCGATCCCATTTGCTTTTTTCGATTCCTTCCTTGTGGGCTAAAGGTAAGTCTCTAAACTGAATTGGATTGATATTCAAAATTCTGTCTTTGTAGATGTGTGCTTATAAATAATGATTACCATTAACTGCAAAGCGAAACACTGTTTAGTTTTATGGGAGAGGAATATCAAGGAGCCAGTCATGGTAATGATTTTGCCTAATGATTAGCTTTCTCGAGCCAGTGATTTCTGTCATATTCCCTCTTGAAACCTCTTTCTTCTCCTGTGAACCTTTCTCAGGTTTTCAATCAGTGGCACTGTTTTGAATTTAATCCTTTAACTCGTACCTTAACGATCTCGAGAGAATGCMAACCTTTTAATCGAGTTTCAAGTGGATGAACTTTACTCTAACCTGTCTTTGGACCGATTATCAATGATTTCATACACTCAAGACTAGAGCTGCTTGGAAGACATGCGACAAACTAGCTAGGCTTCACTTCAGCTCACGTCACGTTTTGGTTGACATTAATAATTTTTTCTTTTTGTAATTTTGATCTTCTAATCGACATCAACCAAAAAGATGTCGGTTAGCTTGCAAAATGGCCAGAAAAATGATTGCAGCTTGTTAGTCACTAACGAAGTTATAGAATTGGAGAATTTTWTAAGTTATGAATTTGTGAAGTTTATGGTGAAACACCAGATCTAGAAAAGTGCACAGTTCTAGTATCAGTATCTAAACCCTAAAAGGAGGGTCAACAAGATATCATAATAATTAATGTACTAGTAAATTTCACACTTCTATCTTATAATATCTACCATACATGCAGTATGTACTGTTTAAGCTATAGTGGGTTTTGGTGCTGATATTTAAGGTTTTATTTTGTTTTTCAATTTTGATTATTGCATTTTTTTTCAAACTTGCTATCACTGATTTTAAGCGTTAATTTTATCATCAAGACAAGTTGAATATAAGATTTCTCCTACAAATCATTTCAACTTAAACTATATGATAAAGTACGAAAAAAATATCTTCCTATAAATGAACTTTGCCTCCATATATGTGACTAAAAATGTAGGAAAAAAGGAAAAAGTTGATAAAAATATATGTAAAAGAGAAGGCAGGAATATCCTCATCAAATACCTTAGCTGCATTTTTTGGTCATTACAAATTTGTTTAGGTATTGATGCTTTCAAGCGTATACCTCTAAAACTAACAAACATAACACACACAACACTTCATTCCACAATAGAAAAACATCTTGAAAGTAACTCATTCATCCATGGCACTTTAAAATTTATAAATCATTACATCTATTGAACAATTTAAAAAATGACCGTCTTAATATTGTATTTCTTATACTAGGTTATAAAGTTACTTTTAAAACTAATTCTTATACTCTTTTTTTTTTTTTTTTTTGTCTACCAACGCTATTTTGATTTGCGCTCGTGATACAAAAATTTGAAAAGGGTTATAGAGTTGGCGTGAGATTTATATTCCCAAGCCTAAATGTTTTTACCATCTTAAGCTCCAAAGCAATTGATTAAAAGCCCGCTCCTGCATGTTTTATCATACAAAATGATGAATAATATTAACAAAATGATAACTTAAAAAGTATTTTTTCCTCCGGGTTCAGTGCATACCATTTATCCATGAAAAAGTTCACTAACAAAATTGTACAAATTAGTGCAACGTTTTGTAGGTCTACTACTGTTTACTGAGGTCTAGAACTTACTAATTTGTGCATATTTGTGCAAGATTTCTTTATCAAATCTTTAATGTTTTATTTTCACACCAACGCAGGCGCCTTACTAAAGTAATATGTTTTCCTTTATTTCCCAGTATTGCTACAGCATTCGCCTTACAAAAATATAGATTTCAACAATGAAAGCGGTGGTGCTCTTGTTGTCGTTTCTCTTCAGCACAGGTAAATAAAGCCTTTTCAGTGTCAGGGACAGTGAAGACAATAGTGGGGGGGGGGGACTTTTTCCCTGTTTCCATACTAGTCTCTTATGCTTCCCAATCTTAGCCCCTCTCTTTTTAGGGTGGTCCGCGGTCCTCGTTTGTTTTACGTTGTACATTTAAATTACGCAATACTACAAGGTGTCTTATTGAATTGATTTCCAAAATAATAAATGTGTTTGAGAGATTAAAACATAAAGAAGCTAACAGTAGGAGGCTGAAGCTCTCCTCGACTACATAAGGATGGACCAATAACAGTGTATAAAAACTCAACCCTAACAATGGATCTGGTCTCCTTTCTCACAGAAATGAAATCCATATTTGCTGCAAAACTTTACATGGATATGTTTTGTCTTCTAACACTCTACGTTTGACAGCATCAGAAAATCGCCATCCCTTTTAAAATCCACCTTGATGAGTAATGTGGAAAAACCCTCAGCATCTGGATTAATTCTGTAATATGGATGAGAGGGCTGATATGGGAATGATCTTGCACGCAGATTATTTAATTCTTGTTTTTCTGTTGCTTGCTTCCATTACAGCCAGTGTTTCATTTGCAAAGCCCGATACTTCATGGTTCAACTCCCCAAGAGTATCCAAAATCAAGTCACCAAATCTTGAGCGTACGTACCGACCTGAACGTTGCACAACCATATACATATGGTTTGCATTTCTTTCACGAGAATAGGATGAAAAACGTCATGGGCGTCATGTTGTAGGACATGACATAAGAAACCAATACTTCGTCAAGAAGTCATCCAACATGGCCGCTATGATGTCCCATTCACCGCAAAATAGCGATAAAATGATCATAATTTTTCTCACATTCTAGAGATTGCTCATTTAGTGTTCAATTATCGCTTTTCATCATTTTCTATTTTACTTTGACTTCACTAGAAATAAAAATGGGGCCAAAACAACTGGACAGCCATCACGTGATGCAAGTGAACAGACAAAAACTGAAGACGATTACAGGTATACAGGCCTCTGGTACGATTTCGGGACTCGTTAAGTAGCTTTGTGTATCTAATATTATTGATACCGCCCCCCCTTAAATCAACATTGAATTAAGGTCACTTATCAACCTTCGTCTTTTAACGCATGCAGAATTCGATCTTTGAGTTACTCGTTTAATAATACCAAGTTTTGCCTTTCAGATGTAATAGATGAAACGTTGAATGGTCATAYGCACGACTCGAAGGACGACGGGGTTAAGGCTGAAGGTACTGAACATTATCTATCAATACGTAATTATGGATGATGATGATAGTGGCGATGTTGATCTTGCTTGATGATGACGATCAAGATGACTATGAATCATGATAAAATGACGATCTTTGCTAGATGATGACCATGACGATGATACTATGATGATAACTATGATGGATGATGATGATAATGAAGATGATGGCGATGACGATGATGATGATGACCATAATAATGATGATGATGACCATGATGATCTATTATGATGATATATATTTCCTATAATTTATTTCTAGCAATATAAACTTTGCGCTCATTTAGCACCATGGCTACAAAATAGTTTCCCTTCTAATCGACAGATTTTTCTTTACTTTTAGAACTGGTATTCAAACCATCTGGTTGCTATGCTGACGACCCGACGAATCGTGCATTACCGGAGCTGCTGGAAGACCTTCAGCCCAGCATCGATTGGATGGACTTGAATAAAACCATCAACTATTGCGCAAAGCTCGCTAAAAAGGCAGGTTACACTGTTTTTGCACTGCAGAAATTTGGCAAGTGCTACAGCGGAAAGGACGCCTTGAGTACGTATGATAAGTACGGTACTTCCACCGAATGCGTGAAAGGTGTAGGAAGAGATGGCGCTAACTTTGTCTATTTGTTCAAACGTAAGTATAAACCATGCAAGGAGTATCAGGTACCGTTACTGAAAAGACCTTCGATTTATTAAGACCCACCCTGAAACAACCTGTAGTCAGGGCACAGCTAATTGGGTTTTGTGGAGGAAGGAAATCCGGAAAAAAACCTTGAATCCAGAGACCAAACAAACTCTACTCCCATCCCCAAATAAATCAAACCCAAGACCCTAGTGATGAGAGGCGAATGCATTATCGCTACGCCATCCTCATCATTGATTCGTATGAATATAGAAATATAATCTCTTGGCAGCATGAAATTCAAAGTGAATTTCTGAATTATCTTCATCTACCTTCCAGTGCCCGTTGTACCCATGAAGCGACCAACAGTACACTGCTTTCCCAAGACATCACAGGCCGAGCTCCCTGGCAACCGTTTGGTTGCTATGGCAGATCTAAAATTAGGAGATCGAGTCAAAACTTTAGACTCTCAAGGCAAGCCCATCTTCAGTGACGTCATCGCTTTTCTTCACCGACACGAGGATGCTGAAGCAGAATACTTATCACTTGCTATGGAAAATGGCCGCAGTTTGAAGGTTTCGAGGAAGCACCTTGTATTCCGAGTGGATGGCAACATTAATGAAATCAATGCTGTATACGCATCAGATATAAAGGTTGGAGATATATTAAAGACTGGCCCTGATGGACAGAGCTCAGTGACTGAAATCACCATGACAACACATGTAGGGGTTTACGCACCCCTTACAAGGCATGGCACCATGATAGTCGATGGAGTTCTCGTGTCTTGCTACGCCCATTGGTATTCACATACAATAGCTCATTTATCAATGGCCCCACTGCGCATGTGGACGGAAATTACGTCACTACTGACGTCATTCAGCAAGTTGTTCATAAACCATAGTTTCACTAGTCTGAAGAGCGACTTTGAAGGGGTTCACTGGTACGCCGAGTCTCTCATGAGTATTGCACAAAAATTCGTACCACTGAATTAAGCTGGAATTTAATAGCATGCAGACATTGTTTTATTAAATACATGAACGACATTCTCCATGGATACTGTCATTCTTAATTCATCGACTTTCAAGTACATGCAAGATGAACTTGGCTGTTGCAGAAAGTGTTGCCTTGAGCTTTGTTTACGCGGCTTGCATGCACCGGAGAAATATGAAGTTCATAACTCATTCGGTAAATTAGAGAGGATTGTCCTACATGTATAGTATACATTTCTCAGCCTCGATTGCCTAAACGTGCTTTGTCCACTCAAATATACCAACATATTCGGAAAATAGCCAATGGAGGAGACTGCCCTGCATGTATATTACACCACATCAGCCCTGGCAACCTAAAAAACCTCGATCTTTTTTGTTAATAAAAGTTTTTTTTACCATGCATACACCATGGCATAACGGTTGACTATATAAAGGCTGTGAAGAACGTCGAACTGAAATGCGGCCTAGCATAAAGAAGTGATGTGAAGTGCTGAGGGTAGCAACCCTAACTACCACTGGAGATGTTCGCTATGTAATTCAATTATTACTGGATGTGTATTAAACCTCAATGAGTACTTCAATCCTAAGGAACCATCTAGTCAGTTATTGGGCGTCACTGCAATTCCTCTGTTTGACCAAAGACGTCACTTGTACAGTACAAGAAATACAAGACAAAATCTGTAGCACGTCAGCTGGCACAAGAAACGCCCACAATAAACTGATGACAGCTTTGCAAGTGGGCGACGAGGAAAAGGGGCGGAGTCGTGACTTTTCGCAGAGAAGATGAAAAAAAAACTTATATCAGAGGATTACAATTTGCATCACGCTACGAAAGAAGGATGAGAAGGGGGGTCTATTTTATGCCTAATATCATCCTCTTTCCCAGTAACTCTTTAGTCTTGGAACAAGGGAGGCTCGGGCTTGAAAAGTTTAAAGAATTTTGAAATTGTCAATTTCTAAACACCACCACATCGAGCTAAAACTTACATCCAGTTAGCTTTATCGAGCCGCGTTACAATAGCAGAAAATAACCGCAGAACAGCGCAACGCAGATATCCATACTATCTTGTAACAAAAAATTGATTCATTGATTTTTTKGCTGCTTATTAGTTTATATTCAATTACGCCATGAAAAATCGGGCACTCATGAAGTTCGTAGACAATCGAAAAAAGTCTAGAGCATACGTTAACGCTAATGAGGTCTAGTACATGGTAACATTTCTATAGTTATTAGTATCGCAAAAGTAAAGTTATTCAAAGGTTTGCAAGAAGAGTTCGATAGGTGGCAGAAAGTGTTAGCAATTGTGCCTGCAAATCCATACTGTTCCTTAGAATGACTCAATACAATATTTGTACATAAATCGAGAAATAAAGTGAAAAATACTATGGTTACTTGACACCGTCTTGTTATTCTCACACAATTTTGATCTTAAATCAGAAAATTTACTCTACAGAAAAGATATGAAATACCAATCGAAGAGTTTTAGTACTCGGAACGATACACTACATGCATGCATGAAAACAAATGCTCTTGGCATCTCCCATGCTTCCAGGATCAGCCTAAATCAGCGTAGAAAGCTTCATTCCCAAAATGAATACCAACACCTTTATAAATTCCTCTCCAGCTTTTTAAACATATTTTCCCAAATTTCACTGAATGGAAAAGAAAAATTACGAACAATGAAAAACTTAATGAAGAAGACGGAGTTTCTCGCATCTTTGCTAAAGCATGACAAATTCAGTTCATTCTGTCACTGGCTACAGTTCTGATTCTTCTTGAATGCAGTGTAATCTGTGTAAGCGAAAGCTCTAAATCTCAATGTTATCGAGCCTTAACCAACCTCTGAGTTGAACAAGACAGGGCTACAGTAAACTCGAAGATCGAATTAGAATTTATGATGCTGAGTTTTTGGCGGAGGAGCAAAAACGGAGAAAAAACTTCGAATGAAACTTAACTCTGCTCACATGTGACGCGGAGTCTAGGAATAGAATCCGCGAACTCGGGAGTTGGAATGCCGCGAGTCTGCTACTGCTACACTATTTAACTRGGTTTCATAGAGTAAACGGGTGGAGGGATTGTAAAAAAAGAATAGGGAGAAATAACAAGTAGAATTTTTTATTCCAGTATCTGTAATCGTTACAAAATTCTTTTAAAGCAAGCTGTCTGCCTAATCTAAATTAGCATTGGTGATTTGCTTGCTTGGCATATTAAAAATAGGGCGGCTAATTTAAGAGCCCCGGTTGTCCAGATCTTTGACTTTGTAGATACGGACAAGCCAGTGTTCAGTGGTGTAAGCCTCTTCAAGAACATCCAACTCAAATTCCTGGACGAGTGGTATTATTTTTACAGTTTAAAAAATATATAAAAATATAAATTAAAAAGGATAATGAAAATACCAGTATCTCACTCAAAAGGAATTATTTTAAACGGATAAGATGTCCCTCGAGCATACCCGTTACTTTTACCCAGGAGTCTCTCCCCGGATTAAAAAACACGCTTCGTTCTGTTATATAAAGCCCTTGAAAATTTCTTCACATTTGATGAGGTCGCATCGTTCCCCTAATTCTTTGAAGGTACTTTACCTAGGGCCGGACTACATTCAATTTATTCTTACAAAACCATTGCTTTAGATATATATATAAGAATTATACAAAAGATAAAAACCCTTATAACTTCATTACAACATCGGGGTACATATAAAAAGAAATTTTTGGGTACAATCTTAGATTTTTTTTTATTTCTGGAAATTTCAAGAATCAAGTAAATTTCTGAGACAGGGATCTCCTATTACGAGGAATTTGAACGAATCTAAACTTTATAAGAATTCAAAGGATAAACACACACACACATACCTTATTTCCAATTTCAGCATTTCGAACACGATCGTATCCAGTTGGCTTGCCTGAAAGAAAGAAAACGAGTCATATAGAAATAACGTTGATGTTTGGACTTGAAAATCTTGAGTAAAAAAACCTTGGTTTAATCCGTGCTCCCTCTACCCTACCCTCACCCGTGTTGTCATTAGCTATGGGTGTAGTTCAAGTTCCCAGACTAGAAACAGAATGCCTCTTACCAACAGGAGCGGATCCAGGAATCCAAAAGAGGGGGTGGGGGTAGGGATGGACGGATTCGCCGTTAGACAAATCTCACCACTGACTTTGCAAAACGAAACCAGAAATGCTATATTATTTTTCTGTGTTCGTCCACCCTCCTCCTAAATTCTCCTATGACCCAGAGCACAATTTATAAGATATCCCATGCTAGAATGTTACCATCAATGGATCTAGAGTGGAATTAGTGCGACTGGTCGTGACTTACCCTGTTCAGTGTAGACAGAACCAAAGCGATAGTAGCACATCTTGTACATGAGGCAGTTGAGGAGCACCTGGGAGCCCTCCYTGTCTACACGGAATTCCCCTGTAGGCGTGTAGTAATCATGTTCTTTGATGTGCTTGCCTTTATCGGTGCTACCACCGATACGAACCATCCACAAGAACTTGTTGATGTCTGATGATAGAAATTGTCAAAGAAAAATCAGTCACTGCCTGGTGCAATTTATTTTTTTGTCTGTCAACCACGCTGAGAAAAATTATAATCTAGCGGTTTCCCTGTGTTTTGTTTTGTTTTTGTTTTTTGCGGAGGGAAGAAAACCGTAGATTAACACTCCAAGCATGAACAAGAGTACATTGCAGCACATAACATGTTTTGCAACAACAGCACCAACACCTATTCGAGATTACGAAAAAGATTGCCAAAAGTTCAAGCAATTGATCTTTTCTCTGCAACATTCTCAAAATAGCACACGTTGTAACAATGGACAGGTTAAACGGTGGAATATTTTTCGTTGCCACAAACTTTAAAAATGTGCTGAGAAGAGTAGCACGATAAAAAAATGGAACGTATATTGACAGCTTCAGCAACAGTCAATATAAATACTTAGGTAAGTTAACAGTTTTTTTCTCCTTACCATCAGATGCATAGCCAGTCAAACCGCCAAAGATGACAAGAACATAATCAACATCTAGTTCTCTCATGATCTCGTACGCCTTGTCTTCTGGAGACGCCATAGCCTAGTGGAGAGAACAAAGTGTAATGTCTGAATCCTGTTCCGTTAAGGAATACACCACTTGCATGTGACGTCAAAGCAGCTCAATTTGGAGGACAAAACAGAAGAACTACAATCTCCTGAGAATTGGGAACCTATTGTTATGTCTTCCAAATTAAGCTACATTCCGACGTGCTGCAAGGGGTCTGTTAAGGATACACGATGCGAGGTTGCCTGCAACGTTGGGGATCGCAAATTCTATGGGATGCACGTTACGCATAGCTACCATGTTGCTTGACAATACAAGCATTCCTCATTAGCTGCTCTTGTTATTTATTTTGCTCGTAATTTACCTATTACGCATGTTCTTATACCATTTCCAAGTCCATCCTACACGGCTTACCCCCCCCCCCCATCTATCATAGCTTCTCTTGTTACTATAGATCAAAGGAGATGGCGGCTGTTTCATTGTTATTTATATCTCAAGCAATTTTTCGGTCACGTGGATACACTCCAATAATTGTGTCCTCTTCAAATGCGTCACGGCTTCTTTCCTTCAAAACTAGTCGTTTTCACGATTGATTCTACCGATTCTTTGCGAAGTCGTTTTTACCCCTCAAAGGAGTGGTATTTAGACTACTGTACAAAGAGTCCCTCACACCTCCCTGGTCAAATTAATCATTTTAGTGATCCTATAAAGAGTAGTTTAACTCCTAGAAGTATTCAATGAATTCCAGAAGGTGTCAAAATAACTCCAAAAAGAGATCAAAATGGACGCTTTTTTGAAAGCGCTGACATGACCCATTGCCCCACCCCCAAAGTGTTCAACACGAAATGGATAGACATATTTTGGAAAACTTTTAATTATACAATGTCAATCGCAAAATCGGATTCCTAAGGAAAAAGATAAAAACAAAAGACTGCATAACAATAAGAAAATACACGCATACGCGTTGACTGCACGCGTTGAGTTACCGCGAGCACTACACGCACTTGAATGTAGTCACTGCGGCGACTGCCTGCGGAAATCGCGCGTGGACATGTTGACATTCCTGTGAGCTGTACTGTACAGTGTAGGCCGACGCAAAGTATGTTGCAAGCGATTTTACATTTGAGATTGAACGAGTATTCCATGTGGTCCTCCTACCTGACCAACTCTTGATATATGCGTATTGTTCCAAGTATTGTTGTCCACTAAGATGGTCCGGTTAGCCATGGCTGTTATCTGATACCCGTAATCCCACCACGACATTACCTTAGAGTTCTGTTAAAAAATGATAAGAAATATTATTTCTTTAGAAAATAGGAGTTGAGATTAGCTCTATGCTTTTCATCTAATTGTTCCACTATGACTAAAGAGCAAAATAATTGTTGGGTTCGGATCTGTACGATCTTACACTTACAGTAGTTCCAGGATTTCAAGACAAGGTAAATTTTGTGTGTATCAAAATTCTTATAAATACCTCAGGTGTGTTCTGCCTCAACCAGTAGTAAGCCTCACGGAAGTCATCAAAGATAACTCTCGAGCCATCATGTTGTTTAGCCGATAATACGATAGATGGGGAGGAATAGGCTTCTGATGTCACCCAGGTGCAGTGGAAGGTGTAAGTGATCAGGAATATTGTCATCATGCCGATCATGACAGATGCAACCTCGTTCTTAATGGGGTACGTGGGGTCACTCTTCTTGGCGACTTTCTGTGGGCGACGATGCGATGTCTCTAGATTCTAGAACAGATGATCAAATAAAACTGAATAAATAAGGTGGAAATTATTGCATGTGTTCAAAATGAATACGATATTTGTAACAATAGGTAGGAGTGCTTGAGAAAAGAAGTAATATAGTGAGAGCTCTATTAATCAGACACTCTCAATGATGCCAGCGAATAAAGGATGTCCTGGAAGAGAGATTTCTTCTGCAATCAATACAGTAATACATGTGCCTGCACCTCTATTAAGGAGACACCTTTGAGATCTCGCCTGGTGTCCACTTAGTAATGGTGTTCCATTAAATACGAGAAAAAACTTTGGGATGTTTTAAGGTTTAGACAAACCATAACACCCTAAAATAAACGAATAATTTGTATTTTCAAGTAAACAAACACAGTGTTACCATTTACTTTATAGCAAGTAGGTAAGATGTGTAACTGCTTGTTTTATGAAGGTTTTCTTCTTAATTAGTGGTATGCTTAAGAGGTACAGTACTACTGTAGCATAATCTGTAAGATTAATTGCTGGAATCTTCTATATAACCCCTGCTCATCAGAGAAGAGATTACAATGGATAGCACACGTTACTAACCAACATTGGAGCCGGGGACTTAAAAGAACCACTGAGGATGTAAAGAAACCCTGGCAGTGACCACCCTCAGTGCCTACACCTTATACTAACCATCTCTCATGCTTGTAAACGGCATAAAAAGCAATCTGAGAATCACAACTCAATGTAAAGTTCCTTTGATTATATCCATGTAGAAAGGGCGCTATATAAATCATAAATCATTATCATTATTATTATCACATGTTATGGCATAGTTTACCTTCATGTAGGTAGTCAGGATGGTGGATACACTGATGCCAGACAAAATGCAAGCAACAGGTGCAAGGACCAACATTAGACGAACCATGACACCCTAAAGTAAAGGATAAAACTTTGTATAGTAAGGTAAACAAACACTCCATCACCATGTATAGTGTATGTGGGGGAGCTGTGCATATTAGTATTTCAATCACTGTTACATCACAATGTGCAAAAGTATGACCATATTTAATAATGCTACCAAAACGAGGGTTTACACTCTCATTTGGTAAAATCAGCCAACTTTGCATCGAATTATGTCACTGATGCCTGTGCATAGAATTACTTTACGTACCTGAAACATTAAATGTGGTCATGAATAGAGTACTTATGCACATTGATCTGTAAAAATGGGGGGGGGGGGCGTGGAGGAAAAACATGATGGGGAGGGAGCAGGAAAGAGAGAAAGAAATAAGTAAACGATTGACATCTTGGTATCAGAGTGAATCTAAGAGTTTGAGAAAAAAATCTCTGTAACAAGTATTTCTGATGAAGTCTCCTATGGGCCTGGGGACCCAGTTAACCTCCCTTGGACACAATCCAAGGGGAATAATGCCTTATATGTGGCATCGCACTACTTACAGCAAAGTAGATACTAGTGATGCCATACATGATAATAAAGATATTAGCATCAGTCAGCTTGCTGAAGCAGTAGTACAAGCCCACAGGGAACATGAATACCAGCATCTGAAGATCAAAATAGAATGATGACCATGTGGTAGGCTGATGCTCGGAAACTGATGCAATGATTGGAATGTTGTTCTTGGCGTAAGATGGGTCAAGGAGAGAGTAGAATCGGCCAGTCCATGGAGAGATCTTGCCAGTAGCTGTGAGAACACCACCAACCAAGGACACTCCGACCACTGCTGTAGCTACTACCACTTTGAAGAGGAACTGGAAGTGGTCACGTGACATGCGGGCACGGACGTAGTCAACGAAGGAATGGATCTGGCACAAACCGAATACTCCAAAGGCCTAAAATAATAATCATTATTCAAAATATCAATAAAAACTGGCCAGAAATGTTGGACACTTCCATTGTCAAATTCATGATTAAATCATAACAAAAATGCAGTAACGAAAATATTCTTTATGCTAGTAGCATTTTTCACTTCCAACAATCTTACATGTACTGTATCTGTGGTTTAAAACCTCTTTTTTACATTAGTGACAGCCAATATATGCTGAACAATTTATACACAATAGTTACTGAGGCTGGAGTTGAGGTAACTCTTGACCACAGACTTATTAGTATAGGTTGGGCCTTGTTTACAATAAAGTCATTTACAAAAATCAACTAACTTAAAGAAATTAAAACTTGAATAATACCAACAATTATGGATGCGAAGGAGTCACTCTTATGAAAAAGGCTAAATCTGAATTTAAATGAGTCTGTGGTCATCAAAACAGTGGTGGACATTGAAAGAGAGGTATTTGAGGGAAGGTTGGGAATTAACATGCATTTTCTGGTGATTTGTGTACTTACTGCCATGTGCTCGCTGGATTGTACAGGCTGAAAACCTACGAATGAGATTTGCATGGATAGAATGGTACCAAGACAATACACCTGGAAAAAACAAATAAAATAAATGAAAAAAAAAAATGCAATTACACTAGACAACAGATTATGTGAAAAAGGTGTACACTGCACTGTTAGATGAAAATCATATATGTATACTTATATCAAGTTTATATCAAGTGTCTTGTCCTCTAGCCAAACACTGAGAAGGTCGAAAAAATCAGCTTAGTTTTTATACATGTAACCAGCTTCAAGGTGCTTGGATAGAGGAAGAAAAACTTTTTTGTGTTTAATGTGGCTTTTGGAACCTATAAATTTTTCTTGGGGAAAATCAAAGGAAATCTTGACCAAAAACTTCACATTTTCTCAATACCCTGAAATAGCCTTTGGGCTGATCAAAGTCTGGGCACTGGGCATGGAAAGAGTATTCCTTATATTATTGTAAATGATACAGTATGGGCTATGGTTACTTCCTATCATACTATACTTACAGCAGAGTATGCTACATAGATCCTGTGGGAGAATCTTCCAGTAATCATCAAGACCAGGACATGAAGAGGGATCAAGTTGATCAGAAACACATATCCACCCCATGATGATACCTGGATTATAAACACAAGTTACATGTACATGTATTAATATAGTCTTGGGGTATAAAATCTTACATGTTATAGCGGTACCTGTCAAAGCAAAAAACTTTCACTACTACTACTACATGTATATATATTTTTTGAATTTAAATTCCAGGGCAAAACACAATTGGCCATTTAACAGACAATACAGTGTATCTGACCAAGACTTACACTTGTGAGGCAAAATACAGTACCTCTTAGGCCAGTCCTCTTGACTGGTCACACTGACTGGTCACATACAGTACTATTGAACAGTCTAATGTGGCTGGTCATCATAGCTGGTCAATGAACAGCCATGGTTTTCATCTCTATTAGCAGTTGATAAAGAGCAATGCTGTGGAAATGCTGTGAAATCTTCTATACTGTAATGATTGAGAAGCCTATACCTACCATGTAGAAGTAGGCAAGAGCACACATTGTAGCCCAGAAAAGAGAACCGGTCTTGACTGACTTGACCCACAATGCATAGGTCAGCAACATGCAGAAGATGGCAATGCCTTCATTATCATATGAACCAGCAACAGAACGGGAAATGTATCCTGAACAAACAGCAAAAATTTTATCAATATTAATAGAATCATATTACCAAGCAATTGTGCACATAGACTAATTCATTCAACTTTACAATGAAATTTATGCGTCCAGTCTGATAACAACAATAGCTGGACATGCCAATGTAAGCATTTTTGCAAGCATTTAATTAGCATTTTTACAAAAAATGTACATTGTGGATGGGCATCGCATCACATGCCCAGAAAGCCTCGTTATCACTCAGGATTAAAAAACTGTCATAAATCCTGTATTCTGATTGGTTGGGAGTGCATGCTTTATGGAGCACACCGCATTTGTGTACACTTTCAGTTGTACATCATTCCTATCCTATGTTCTCCTACATGTAATACTTCTCCATATTCTGCCAACCCCCACATGCTTCATAACTGTATACAGCAGGTGCACGCATTTTCTATTTCTTCAATGGATCTTCATCAATTTCGGTCAATCTTTATAAACCTTTGCGATTGTTTACTATTATACTTTCTTTCACCATAAGTCGGCATTCTTTCGATAATTCGAGAAAAAGAAATTTATCAAAGGATGCCAACACATGAAGAAAGGAATACAGACTAAAAATTTCATATTTATGGATAGAGTAAAACAAAACATTTATTTTTCTGGTGTAAAAAAAACCATTTCAGTAACATCCATAGTATCACAAAGAACCTATAAGTAAACATTTGCTCATTTGGTATATAAAAACCTATGTGACACATTTTGATACATGTAGCCGTTGGACTGAGCAAAAATGAATGGGTGAAATCTACCGATTTCCATAGTACTGTAAATTGGAAGTGTTAATACCTGGTACAATGGCAATCATAGAAGCAGCAACAAGACCAGCTCCAGCATCCTTTAACATATAACAACATACAGAATTAATACTGCTACTGGACCATGCAGACATGCACTGTACAATTTGCATATGGAGATGTGTACTGTACATGTGTATGGCAAATATCTAATAATTGTCAGAAGAGAGAATTATCATTATATGCACAGGGCTTAAAATAATAGCTGGTCATTGGATAAAGTGTAGCTAGAATTGGAATTTGTAAAGCCAAATATTTGCCTTGTGACCCATTTTGACCAGTTTTATTAAGCCAGAAATGAGGTAAAAAGACCGAGCTAAAACTAAATTGGTTGAAAATGATGATTGCGACTGATGGTCATTATTTTAATCCTTCAAATAAAGTGGAAATTGCAAATATACTAAGAAGATGGTCAAATCAAAGCTATGATTGATCCCTAATGTAAGAAGCTTTTTGTCTGGTTTTCCTCCCTTTGTCAAAATCAGCAGGTGAGTTGAGTGTTGAGTGTTGTAAATGATAGTTCACGAATAAACAATAGTAGTACCCAGTGTGTGAGTACGTGTAGATCAGGGCACGAAATTAACTTTTAAACAAACTAGGAAAACCTTGCTAGTGAGTTTTGTTCTCACTAGGAAGAAATAATGTCAAAGTCACTAGCGATCAATCCTGGCAGCTAACAACAAACATTACTTGATGCTGATTCTAAACTTTTCAGTCCTTCCATTTTTGGACTGTGGCCATACACTGTACTTGCATAACTTAGCTACAGCCTGTAGTTAATTTTTTTCTTACTCGCTAAATACAACATTTCACTCACATTTCACTCAGATAACCTTATATAAGTGTGTATACTGCAAGTGATGGTTGTAAAATAAAGGTGTTTTTTCAACAGGCTGTACCTTGAGTTCCTTAGTGAAGTAGAATGTTACGAGGGTGGTCAGGGATGAGAACAATGGTGCCAGGAACACACAGACATTACGGATGTTGACTGTGATGTGAAAGAAGTTCATGAAATGGTAGATGACGGCAGATGTGACCATCAACCCTATGGTAAACAAAGGAATTATAATGTAAGACAAACAATGAAGGTCAACAAAAACAACTGTCAAGCATTAGGGAAGAGGGCAAAACGATTTTCAGTAGATTAGAGAGAATAAGAGAAAAATATCAAATGCCCTTGGTGAGAATCAAACCCATGTCTTCAGTATTCTAGTCCGATGCGTTAACCACTACACCACAAGGACCAACCACGCTGGCAACGCAGCCAGAATATGAAATATAGGGTACTCGTGATGATCCCAGAGCATTATTTTTTCTCTATAGGTAAGTTGAACACCGTAAATATCAATGGATTACTTCATCGGATTGCAAGGCATCATTTGGCTATCCAGGAGGCAAATAAAGTTCTGCTAAAGTATTGACGTTGATTGATATTAACAGCTCACCAAAAGGGAATGCAAAGACAGATGATTTAAAATGGCACATCAATCACCTGTACCCTTAAAAGAAAGACAAACACACACAATATTTTGTCTTTTTTTTTCTTTTGCACCCTAGCATGATGGCCACCGTATGGTTGAAGTTGTTTATTGCACAAAATAAATTGAACTGTGGGGAGTAAGAATTTCTTTATAGACCATTTTAATAAATCCCACTACTATGCCTTATTTTCCGTCATGCCACATTCATTCTTTTCACATCAAATGTACACTTTTTCAATTTCATTTTTAAATGTCTAAATTTGACAGGATCGGATAAAATCAGGATTGATAGGAATGCCTGGTAACCTGGTAATTGTAGTTTTCCTTTGTATTTAGTATGATTCTTACCAGGATATATTGTCCCACCGATGATACGACCCAAGGGATACCATGCTCTATCATCAAACCAGTTGTGGAAATCGTAAAACCCTTCCTCTACCAGAAACCTTGTGGTGCGGTAATTGAAGTAACTGGAAAAATAGATAAGTAAAAGAATAAGTTTCTGAGAAATTGTAGCAGCATTAGAGTACAGTACAGAAGTACAGTACACGTACATGTAGTGAGCTCGCACTAAACCCRTGAAACAAATGCTAATTTTTAGTACTAAATGGTGATAATCAATCAATAGGAAACAAAGGATTCTGTATGAATTACTACTAATAAGCACTAAATATTCTGCACGGGTTTAGTGTGTGCACTCTATTGCATTTCTAATAACATAAAAAGAGATATATGTGATGTTGAGGATATTTTTGCATATGGGCATCATTACTACAGTAACTAACATGAAGTTTGACTGTTGAACTGGGCCACTACTGCTGTATACTGTGACTATAGCAATAAGCCCTGCTCAATCTTTTTTTTTCAAACCTGACAAAACCTTAACCCAATTTAACCTGTATTTTTATGAGAATGAGATCTTACTGTTGGATTGGGGTAACAATGAATGGTGAAGAACCAAGTCATGTAGTAGAGATGAATATTTAACCTGTATTTACAAAGCTGTTATTATCATAATGTATCCTGTGTGTAAAACTACATCAAAATCAACACTTGTTAATGCAATAAAGTGTAATTCAAAAATCTGGCCTTCTAACATATGCCTGTTCAGTTCTGTACTGTCCTTTAGTTAATAATATGAATGTATGTATGTACATTTATGCAGTTAAAATTTGTTAACCTAGGTTTTCTTCCGAGAATCTAGTTTAATTCCCCTCGATGATTTGAGCAGTATTTTATTTTTTAATTTTGGAAGAACATCCTTATTTCTTACAACTTCATTAAGATGATTTCCCTCTTTAAAAAATAAAGGTTTTCTAAGTAGTTTAATCTGTCTAAAGAAAATTTATACTCTTCAAGTTATGAATATTCATCAAAATACAGTATGAAAGGATTCTAACAAAGCCTAGGTAACCATTTCAAAGTTAGACTCTTTCGTATTATCATTATTATTATCCCATTTTTTTGGGTATTTGAAGAATTCATAAATATTTCTGAACTTTAGTGCTTGTGGAAGTATTTTTTTAGGTAGAATTAAGGTAAAGGAAAATATTACTTTACTTAAGGATTTCTTATTGTGTTCATAATGATGATAATAGTTAGTCATAGGAGATCATTTTATTAACAATAGAATAAATGGGTTTTTAAAAAAAAATCACACAGAAAAATACAAAATAAATATAAAGTAACGGGATACTCACGGATCAAACTCGTGAATAACACTCTCAAACCGCAGAACTGAGAATAACCTCGTTGAAAAGGCTAAAAGAGACAAAACAAGTGGTATATAAGCTTTGATTATAAACTTTCATATGGCTAAAAAATGCACTATTTTGGCTAGGGAAGAAGCCATACCAAAACATGCAAAATCATCCCAAAACAAGGCACCTATGTTCAAATTATAAGTGATTTTTTAATCTTAAGAATGACCGCAAAGTTATTCTTTAATTTTTTAGCCAATTGAAAAAACCCTCGATAATTGTTAGAAATCTTCATCGATACGATACACAATGACTAAGTATCTAACTCCTTGGATTGTAATAAGATTTCACCGATTGCCTTTGAATGGAGCTGTAATCATCTCTGATGACTTTCCACAGCTAAGCACCATCATACATCGTCTTAAGATAAATATATGAATATTTTTTTCTGGTATACTTACACAAGGTCGCAGCGATAGACAATACTAGGAGTTTAAGCAACGTGTCTTGTTTTTCGTGCGAGAGCTTCGGTAAAAAACCCGGCAGAGCAAACCCGTTGGATTCCGCCTTCATGTTTTATCAACAAGGCTCTTTTAGCTTGATAATAGCTGGTTTTATGCACTCGTAAGATCTTGGAGGGGAGTTTGAAGGAGGAATGGCTGAGGGAGAGCCACGTTGATAGCACCTTTGTTCCACAACCAAGATGGAGAAGAGGAAATGGTGTACGTCACGTGACTAGTATATAGCCTCAGGATGGGGGACTGGGAACTAAGAGAAGTGAAATAGCACTTCCGGTGTTTGTGGGAAAACTCAGAAAGAAAGAAAGAAAGTGATAAAGAAAGAAAGAAAGAAAGAAAGAAAGAAAGAAAG